>JAUZNJ010042916.1:4936-23921 GCA_034780135.1 Jordanella pulchra | reverse complement strand
ATATTAAATAGTACCGACACAAATTCGGTTATTTGCTAAAGTGAGTACAAATCTAATTTTAGACAACAGCTTTTCTCCTGCTCTGAGAGGTCACCACTGGCGGCTGATGAAGCGCCTGTGAGATCATTCAGGAAACCTGTGAGGATTCAACTGGGTTACTCTGCTTCAGCCCCCCACTCACTGAACATCACCCTGTTACCATGGAGACCAGCTCCACCATCTCAGACTGGACACAGATGAGAGGGAGGGAAATGAAGTGGGGGGTGAGAAAACTAAAGCAAGGCACTCTTTGAGACCGGCAAAGAGAAGGTTGTAGAGGTGGAAGTAAAGAAATAAAACGGCTGCTTAGGAGGTGAAACGTGTTAGGAAACCTCCAGATTGGTATTGGATCCTGGACAAATTGCATTTGAGAGATTTCTTTAAATGGAAAAAAATGTATATGTGCAACATAAATATATTAAAGGGCTGGACAAAAATAAAGAATTCCTCTTGAACGCTTACATTTTATCATTTACCACAAACTTCAATTGACTATATAGTGGTTTTATGTGATAAAGACAAAGAAATATATATTTGAAATATGAGTTAAATGATAAATATATTTCAAAAATGGTTTACAAATTAAAAAAATTAAAACTGTAAAAAACATATTTTTATGCAACCATAATCACCCCATAAAGACTGATAAAAATACAAAAAAGGGCAAGAATAAAACTGCGCAGAAGTTAAAAAAAAAGTAAGGATGAAACAAACCTTCAAGCTGAACATTTCATCGAGCTATGTTAAAAAAAACAAAAAAAAAAAAAAACAAAAAAAAACAAAAAAAATCAAACCAGAGTTTCTTGCTTGGTAGCTCTGGAGAATTTTTCATTGGTCCATTGCATTCATTTCAAAATGAAAAGCTTTTAAGTTTACAGCAGTAATGTATTAATGTGATTCAGCATGATAACTTTTTAAGACATAGAATATGTCTGCATAAAAACACATGTTCCTTTAAAATGTGTGATGCTACAGAATAGTCTGGGAAAAAAAACAAAGCAAGCATTTGTAACATTATTTAGTCGCCTATAAGTATCATCACTACACACTTCAGAAAGTATTAAAGCATAAAGATTTGATGGATATTAATACTTTGGAAGAATAAGAATTGACATGTTTCACTTTCAACTGAGACAACAAAACAGAAACAGCAATATACTGATAACCAGGAGGAATCCTTCAAAACAGGCTAATGTGTCCTACTAAATCATCTGTAGATCATTATGTTTTGTACTTTGATGATTTATGCCTTATTTGTTGAGTTTTAGAGCTGTATTGAATAAAATAGGATGCAAGTGCAAAAAAATGCATAGCAACCTTATTAAAAAAACCGGGACCTTACTTTAAACTTAAAAAGAACTGTATTGGTAACTTAAACAACCCTTGATAATGTTGCACGAGACTTTTAATAGTCCGTTTAATTCAAGGCTCTGTGCTAATTTTATGCAAGTACTAGTAGACCATGTGGCAATCACTGAAATGAGACAATAGTGCCTTTGTTTAATTTTACATTAAAAAAACTTATCAGTGATGGTATTAATTTATATTTCCATTCTAATTTGAGTGAGACATTGAATACATCTCTACTAATAACTGGATGTCCTGAGCAAGATAGAATTAAATAAATATTTGCTAATGTAAAGCAGAACCCCAAACATGTTCTTTAATATTTCCATGATGGATCCCTCAGTAACTAAAGAAGCCATATTTATTAATTTAGACAGAACCTGATTCAGGCGATTTTTTTGAAATCAATTAAATGACAAGAATTACACAAAATACAGAGACATCACACAGATCCAACCAGTGGTGATTATTCAAAGTACTGATATCAGGTGTCTTGCATTTGCCTCTTAAGTTTACAGCAGTAATGTATTAATGTGATTCAACATTCAGCAAGTAAATTAGAACAGGAAATTTACTGTATTTAAGTCCCTGACAATATTGATGCCTATTGTGGTGATCTGCAAAATGGCAAGATAAGGTTAGAAAAAAAGTCCACCCACAGAAAAAAGGTTAACCAGTAATGTGTAATGAAAAAAAAAAAATCAAACATAAAAGGTACGATCTGTTTGTTTGATATAATGGAAGTAAGATCAGTAAGTAAAGACATGACTGGATAATGACTAACAGCTGCAGTTGATAAGAGCAATGAGGAGGTAAGCAGTGACAGGGGAAGGGATCAACATATTTAAAAACTTAGTGAAATTTGGGAACACTGCTGCAAGCCTTCACTAATTTGTGGCTCTACTGTCAATAATTCATACTAAGACCCCACTTTTAATCAAGTTATGATTACGAATCTGATCAACAATAAGTGTGCTCACAGCAGCACACACTTCCTGAAAAACAGATATCAATGGGTTGGTGCAGAGCAAACACACAGGAATGACATCACCTCCAGTGTGAAACCAAGAGCTTATGCTTCATTATCCCCCAGGCTGGAGCTGGTTTTCTCTGAAACTCAGTTGTTTGGTTATACATGGGTGTGACTGTGAGCTTCTTTGTCTTTCTTTACAAAGACTTCAAGACAATGTAGCGCAGCAGTCGCCAGGTAGAAAAGGGTGGTTATCTTCTAGATCTGTTGTCCAACATGCATTAAAATGCAGAAACAAACAAACCAAAAAATGTATGTTCATGTAATAATGGTTTTCAGAAATGTTCTTAAGTATAACCTAGGAAAACAACCAATAGTCAGAGAGAATAAGATAATTACAGCTCAGTAATGAGGATGATAAAACTGACAAAGACAAAACAAGCCTCAGGGGGCAGGTGATGTCCAGCTTCTCCTATTCGCACTTTTTATTGACCTCCTGCAGCTCTCAGAGAAATATGGTCAAAAATCTCTAACAAGTCTCTGCATATCTGTGGCCATCCCAGACTGGTAAAAACTGTGTATCATTATAGGACCAATTAGATGTCAGCTATGTGGTAAATTGTGGTCCTGATCAAGGCCTTTTTAAATGTAAGTATTGACCTTTTAGATGCCTGCAGTACTGCCTGTTATTTCACATCTTCCACACAGCCAGGGAGCCATGAAGTTGTGTTTAATTCAGTTGATTTTTGAAAATAAGAGCTATTTCCTTGTGCTTGGAAAACTGTCAACATTATGTTGTCTGCCATTGAAAGAGTGCTTGTTGCCTGTCTATGTAATAAGACCTATAATGTACAGGAAGAGTTGTCTAAAAATCTTTATGATGATCAATGAAAAGTGAAGCAGGAGAACAGTTTTTTTTTTTTTTTTTTACTTATTATCTGCAAATATTCATTTAGAACCACATTAAAACATATGGTACAAGGATGATAAACACTAAGTCATATTAAAACAGAGAATAACTGAACAGGTATTAGCCTAAAGCTTCAGCAAAATCTGCCAGATTAAAACCTTTTCAAAATGATATATAAATCATTGTTTTGAAGACTTTAGCCGTATACGTCGCTCATTGTCCGCTGCACATTTTTTCATATCCAACATTATTTTAGACTAAACCTTTTACGTCAATTAGGAGTAACAGATTTATTTCTATTAGCTATATGCCAGAAGCATGAGAAGTGTTAACTTTTTTCAGTGTCAGTCTAAGTAAAATTTCATCGAAACCAATTAAACTGCCTTTTAAACTGTATAAAAATCAAAAATTTTGGCTATGCTTGCTCAAATTTCAATTTTCATGAAACAAGAATAACTAAGTCAGTTTTTTATGCCACCTTGCTAGCATAAACCTTTGGCACTGCTATCAGAGTTTTGAGACCGCCACTCCCCAAAAAACTGACTTTGTTGTCCTAAGTTCAATTTATACCAAATTGGTGGTAGGCTGAGAGTAATTTTCAGTTCAAAATGCCCAGTTACACCTTAGTGTCAACTTCCTAGCTGACTCTTAAAATCTGCTTCAATATCTCACATAATGTTTTAACATAATAATAACATGCATTCATAAAGTAAACCAATCTCACCTACAGTAAAAAAACAAAAAAATGCTGCTGCCTCTCCTGTACTTCCAACCTAGGATGGTGTCCTCATGCTTGCAAGCTTTTACCTTTTTTCTTTAGATGTAACACTCTTAATCATGTCCAATTATTTCAATTTTAACTCTACCAGACAATGAGACATGTCTTTAAAAATTAAGACCTTTTTTACCAAATAGTTTCTAAACATGTAATTAGGCATTTCGCTTGGGAGTAAGGGCCTCTTGGCCCACATGAGTATTGGCAATCTGAGAATCCTCAGCCAGCATCTTATCCTTTTGCTCTGAGGTCCATAGTTCAGTATCTTTCTGATATTTGGGCTGATCTTCAGTATTTTTTTAGAACACTACCCATTGACACAATATGTTTGAGGTGTTGCTTAGAAAAAAGAACAACGTCCAATTAATTCACTATTTTGAAATATCAGTTAGAGGCTTAAAAACAGCAAAGTCATCAAAAGGGTTTTGCCAAGACTCTAGAATTGTAGTGACCTTAGCATGTTAATAAAAAAAAAACCCCAAACTTTAATAAATCAGAATGCTTTTAGGAATTAAATAAAGGAATCCCCAACAAATGCCTGTATACTTCAGAGTATCAGTGGCAGCCCCAGAAAGAAATATTGAAAAACCAACCAAGCAGACTTCAGTTTTTGTAGTAGAAAATATGTAATCCTTTGTCTGAAGGCATTTCTCATTTCAAAGCTAATGAGAGAAGTTTCAAGCTTTAAAGTATTCTCTCTGCAAATGAGGGACCACAAAATGCGGATACATATTCTCACACATCAGGCTTTGTTTTTTTTTTTTAAAGAAGAAAACAGAATCTACATCCAAAGAACCATCATCTTTAATAAAAAATTCTAAATCCCAATCATTAAATGTGATTAAGACATACCTTCGTTGGATCAAAAGCTTTAAATTACAAAGAAAAAAAAGTGTTTGGTCTCAATGACCTGATTCTGTCTTCATCTAGTGTCATCTCCTTATAACATAGCTCAAATCTTTAGTCAATACAGCTTCAGATCTATAGTTATTAAAGCCAGAAAATAAATGAGAATGCAAACTTCACCCATTGTTTAAAGTAACTATTTTTAATATAAAATTATTTTCTTTTTCTTTACTATATTTAAATAACTAACAACAAAAGGAATAACGTCTAAGTCTTGGGGAAAAAAAAACAATTTACAGCAATGGTAGATTATGTAGATACAATGATAGGAGACTGATGCTGACTATAATTTAGGTGGGTACTGGAAATTTGTCTTGAGGAAATAAATAAGGTCACCTAGCCAACCCCCTTCTTTTCCAATAATTCCTTATCTTCCCGTTTTTGGAAAAAAAAAAAGTTGCAGACAGGCCCCGAAGGACACCATTACCACAGTCAAACACTGCTTCAGTCTTTCAGGCAGAAAAATAGCCAGAAGGTTTGGATTCAGTCTTGTTTCAGTTTGTTTGCACAGATCCTGCTAGGATATTTTCTATCTTGTATCATCTCCTGCTGTAACATCCTAATCTGTAACACAGTTTCCTTTGGCATTAAGGATATATTTACAACTAAATCTATTACAAATACTAGTAAATGTGTTATTCATGTTTTGCTTTGCTGCAAATCTATAGGAAATGCCAGAGAAGAGCACAAGCATTTAATGATGCAAGTGCTTTTCACTAGGCTTTGTGTCAGATAAATCGCTTCAAACTGAGGCATTATTTACATCTAAGTTATTAACTTATTATTAACAAACATTCAAATATCTCTAACTGATACAGCTATGATATAGTTGCTTCAGAAGGAAGGTAGAAGTGGATCTTGTGCACAATTGTGATGTTAAAATTTCCCATCAGATACCGAGTAAAATACAGGCTGGTCTTGGCGATACCAAGCTGATTTTTTTTTGCAAATACACCTAATGTTTCTGGTAAATGTACAAAATAAATAAACTGCTTTATAGTACTGGGAGGCTATAACTGAAATTTCTTGTGAAATATTTTGTTCAATAAAAAAAAAAGCCAACCATTGAGCCATCAGCTATTATCAACACTTATATAAAAAAAATTAATAGCTGCAACAAACCGGACTGATTTTAAATATTGCATATATTGCATAAAATGGCATTTTAAAAAAAATCCACCATGACTTAATATATTGAATAATTTAATGACACCTAGTTAATGTAATTGACTTAACTGATTCTTTTGGAAGTCTTACTTAAAACGAGTCTTTCTGCCCATGTCAGATGATCACAGTAAAATACTTTACTTTAATCTCCATTTTCTAACTTATTTTGTGACATCTTTTATTAACATGAAAAACTCCAAAAGTGTTTAAAGATGTTCAACCTCCAAATATTATCACTCTTTACCTGGATTGTACCTGACTGAAGCACCAAAAGTCTCCCCCAGATACGTCCGTCTTACCCTACCTGTAGCAGTACCTGATAAGGTGCCTTCGTACTGGGTCATCATCATCATCATCATCATCATCATCATCATCATCATCATCATCATCACAAAAGCTGCCTTAGTTTTTTGTAAGGTTGACATGTTGCCGCAACTTCTCACTGCTTTCCTACAAACATCACAGCTCCCTTTAGGTTGTTTGTGGAGCTAAACTCCTTTCTCAAAAGACTTGTTCTATGATCTACCACAGTGTTGACATCTGTCAGTGAGTGACTGAGCAGCAGCAGGGCAAAGTGCCTGGAATTACACACTTAAGCATTATGTACGTAACAAGTGGAAGAAAAAGTCCCATCAAAGAGTATATATAGGCTATTTTCTTAATGGAAGTGTCAAAGTGTATCATCTTAGAAAACTATTTATACAATTCAGAACTTTTACACAATATTACAAGTTACAACAATTAACGTTTTGCTCATTTTATCGGATACATAAAAACATATGAATACTGCTGTTCTTTAAAGGCTTCAGATGATTAATAAATAACTTAACAACTTGCTTGTCTGCATTGACTTCAAATTTACACTGGGTCAGTCTCTGCTTCGCTCCAGTGGGAGCTCTACAGTAAGCACCCACCCATTATAATCAATCAGAGCATTGACACTGCTCCACAGGGTGGTGGTGTACATAAGGCCATTCACCCTACCTCAATGTTTGCTGGACACCAGAGTCAGCTAATCCTTATTACACAGCACCTGCAGAAGACTTAAGATTTTCAAAACAATTCATTAATGACAGACTAGATGATCTTACTACATTAATTAAATGTATGTATTATTAAATGCATTTATGCATAAGTAATGCACCAAAAAATGTCAAAAAAATAAAGCTTCTCTGAACTGTAAAAATAGTGGTAACGTGTGGAGGAGACACAAGCAGTGTAAATCCATGGTAAATATATAAAACAAGACACTGGCTTTAAGCGTCCATCTAAGCTGTGAGCAATGCAGTAACTAACATTTCAAAAAGTAACTGCTAATGAGGACAGGAAAGGAAAGCAAATATTTAAGAGAAGCAGAAGTAGCACCACTTTTTACTCATTTCAGATAAGAGATTCTGTAAAGAGCACAACTATTAGATGTGCACTATATAATGGAACAGCAGCAGGTAGATGGTCTTGGTTGGAACAGCATGTTTGCAGACACCAAAAATGTATGGAGGAAGGTGTTAGATAAAACTCAAACTACACTACAATGCCCATTCATGGTAAAACCATGTGGGCAGGACGAATAACACACCATCCCACACTAAACCATGGTGGTGGCAGCATTATGCTGGAGGGATTGCTTTTCTTCTCAACTAAGAGATGGAAGCTGCTTGGAATATGAATAGAGCTAAATGCATTTCAATTTATTTAAATAGCACCAGCTGACAACTGGTGTAATCTCAAGGCTATTTCAAACAGACATCTAATAAAAATCTATAGTTAATTCAATCCAGGCATAAAGGCAGAGTGATATTCTATTAAATGCATTTCAGATCAACTCTAGTTTAAACACAGTATTCAAATAACACATGTTAAAAGCTTTGCAGCCAAGTTGAGTTAAAAAAAAAACTCAGACAAAAAGTGGGCTGAAAGCGTCAAGTCTGCCAATCTTTCCTGATTTTAATTTAAAGAAAGAAAAGATAAACCATGTGTGTTTATTTACCTTAAACTCTACTTTTATGAAATACTCTGTATTCTTGGTCTATACAGTAAAATCTTAATCTGGTGCATTTAAGTAGGTGGTTTATAACATATGTGTAAAGGGAATGAATAGATTTACTGTGTGTCTGTCAGGCTGCTTCTAGTTATTAAATAGATTGATAAGTCTGTGGCTGTAGAAAAAAAATATCTCTGCCATATTAGATGTTCTATTCAATTCCATTTCCTTTGTTTAATAAGACTGTCAGTAGATTAGCTCATTTTTTTTTACTATCTAAAGTAAAATCAGAAATTTGTTCAGGCTACAGATTTAAGCCGTGATGCCACCGGCACTATTGCATTAGTATGTTAATGAGCAGATAGGGTGTGGCAAGTCATGGATCAAAATAGAAACTAATTGTTAAGAATACTACAGACTGAGTCCGACCATCAGAACATTAAGCTCTGAAAAAAAAAGAAAGAAGCTACTTCTCAACACAACCTATCCACTCTCTTTATCCACAGGAGCACAGAGGGACAATTGTAAAACATTCATTAACAGCTGAGTCATAAATGCTCTGTAATCAGAAATAATTACACATGTGTGTATAGTTAAAGCACATCCCTGGGAGAGAGTGAGAATCGATCTCACAGGCAGTTATTGTTTATGAAGAGTTTGCATAAACTCAGAACATGGACCGCTCAGATACCACATGCAACTAACCGCCAAGGAGTGAGTGGGAAAGAAAACAAACTAAAAGATACTTTATAGAAATGTCTAAGGAGATGCTTTTTGTCAAATATGTCTCTTATATCTACAAACAGGTGTAACATGTTTTTGTTAATCACGTCTGCCGGTAAAACCTGAGCAGGCAGCAGTAGCTCACCTTCACTAACATCAAGAAGTTTAATGAAAAGGGTGCAAGGAAGAACAATTTAGGAGGCTATATGAAAATCAATGGTTAAGTCAAGAACTAAAAAGATGTTACATCGATTGCAAAAAAATAAATAAATAAACAAAAAAGCAACACGGAGACATTAGCACACGTGTGGATAAAGCTTACCTTGGAGTTTTGTCTACGAAGACTGAAGCGCTGCACCATCCTCTCTGACTGACAGACAGACCCAAAGCTGAAATCCCTGTCCTACTCCCCTCTACTGATACCCCTCCAAAGTACACACCACCTCCTGTAACACACTCCCCATTCACACACACGTGCTACAAGCACAGATGCTAGCATCCTCTAAATAGCCATGGGACCAAACCGCACCTCCTTACTATGCAAACACAAAAATGAGCAGAGAGGAGAGGAAACAGGGAAGAGACAAGAAAAAAAAAAAAAAAAAAACGATGAAGGAGGGTTTACCGTGTTTCCTCCGTACTTGTAATCATGGTGAAGTGAGATGTGTCACACTCACCCACTCACTCTCACATGGCCATCATTTTACAAATAATCTACATTAAACAAGGATGAAAATGTGATCCTACAGTCACACATGTCTGAAGGCTGAACAAGATCCTCACACACACACACACACCCACAGCTACATCTCAGCTCTCACTCACATAGGACGAGGTAAGGTGGCCTCCTGCTTCCTGTCAATGTACTAAAGGGTGGGGTGGAGAGAAGGATGAGGTGGAGGAGGTGCTGGTAGAGGGAATGAAAGGGAGGAGGGGAGATGGTAGAGGAGGAGGGACCAGCTGACTGCTTGTAATAGCTCTCTCCAGGGATCGAGGGAGGGAGCGGAGGGGACGGTGAAGGGAACAGAGAGGAAAACAGTGAGGTCAAAGGAAGCACATGGGGGGGGGCAAATGAGAGGAAGGAAAGAAAGGAGAAAAGAAAAGACAGAAAGAAACTGATCAAGGGCTGAATATTCCTGATAAACAACTTGAACCTCCAACCTTGGTGCCAACAGCCGGATGTCACATTTCCAAGGTCAACTACACTGTTACTATGGTAACAAAAAGTAGGGTATGCATCGTGTTGCTAGTTCAAGGGTAGACACAGCGACAGCTTGTGGTTACCCTGGTGACACAGCTACGTTGCTATGCTAAGGCAGGGCTGTGATATTAGCTGGGAATGTTCTGATCATCCCTAACAGACCTCTGAAAGGCCGACGTTCCTCTAAAGGATAACGAAGCTCATGTCTGCTCACCTGTGAAGTGAGGTCACCCACACTAGACAAGCATAGCACACACAGGGAAGCTGTTACTTGGTGTAAGCACAGCTATACATTTGTATTGAAGGAATTATGTTATCTTGATATGGTTAGATCATGTTATTAATTTAGGATGAGTTCTTAGTGCAAATACCGACTCCACAGAAGGTGGTCTGTGACTCTTCAGGGCTGGTTAGTTGAGCTAACAGGGACCTCTAGTGGCAAGAAGCTCAAACTAAAATCACCTGGAATCTAAAAAATAAAAATTATAACCAAGAACATCAAATTCTTATTTAAAAATATTTTAGAAAGGGAAACTCCTTATTTTGATTATGATGTAAAACAGCTAAAAAAATGCAAAATTCTGTTTCTAAGAAGAATATTACAAATACATTATATCACGATAGTGTCTACACAATCATAAAAAGACAATTTTACGGCAGACACCACTGTCAAAAGGAGCCAAAATGCTATACCCAAGCATATTAAGGGAAAATTGAGTGGAAGAAAAAAAGTGTGCAAGAAAATTATTACAAGAAACAACAGTAACCAACATTTTTTTGAGGATGAAGTAAAAATGAGAGTTTAGGGGATTGTCATGGATGTATCCAGGATATGAACTGTTGCATTCCTTTTCTACAGCCACATGTGAACCACCAAAACTGATTGGTGAGTAGTCCAGTACTAGGAGGGAATTTTGCTATTTATTTAGAAGTCAAAGTCCTAGAGACTGAGGAAGGAGTGGTGAAAACATCCTGTCAAAATTAGGTAAGTGGAAGAGTCTGCCAGGACAATTTAAGACCATTTGCTAACCAGCTTCATTTAAATGTGGTTTTAGTTTTCCATTAAGACTTGACCAATAACCAAACATCAGGATGTATCATTTCCTTGTTTCCAATCACAATATGCACACATGTGCAACACAAAGCTGAAGAACAAACTAAACAACTTATGAGTAGTTAATGTCACCTAGAGGAAAACTGACTATTTATCTCAATGGGTTGCCAGATCCATATCAACCCTAAACAAGTGGATAAAGGTTTCGTATGCTGACTTTTTATTTCCTTATCCGTTATATGTGACATTATAAACAAAAGATTGAAAGAGTACAGGCTGCTGGACGACAAGTTACGTAATACAGAAGGCACTAGATGTTCAAACATCATGAAAATAGAGTGATTATTAGTAGACTATGGCGATAGGACGGCTGCTGCATTACAGCATGACCAGTCGGGTCTGGCTGTACAGGTGCAGGCCGCCATTAACCATCACCTCAGCGTTATGGCAGGAATCATTCAGACATTTGCTTGGTTGAACTTTTGCCTTCATGCGCATTTGTGCATCAGCACAAAGCTGACTATGTCGCTATGCAAGTAATTCAGTTTTTTCTGGCGTTGCCATCTGTGTTCTTATCTTCTGAGTTTATTGTGGTAACAAGGTGAAAAAATGATGATCCACCTTCATTTATGAGAAATAAATGAAAATGTACCTATTTTAGTGCCATTGCTATCCAATGTAAATAATAATCACCCAATGGGGTGAAAGTTAACTGGAAATGTCCATCCATAAAGCAGGGTAAGACACAGAGGGATCTAATTTTAGATTCCAGTAGAGATTTCCTAATAAACACAATTTTAAATATTGCTGCAACTTACAAACACAAGGCTTTACAGGAAAGCTTTCATTTAATTGATCAAAGGAAAAGCAGAATGAGCGCCGGATCTACACATATGAATGTTACATTATGGATAACACTGCTTCAGTATAACGGTTTCAGACTAAGTTAAAACCATAATAATTTAGTATAATTATAATTATTAAGCAAATAAACTAATCAACTTAGGCATGCAGAATTGATATGTAGGCTCTTTATTGGTCCCTGATGTCTCTAGGCTGATTAGCTCTCTGCCTGCATATGCAGCTGTGGCTCTCAAAAACGGACCATTAATAAATCCAAGTGTGTACCTTATGCACAGCTTGGATTCATGACAGTCACTTCTCAGATCTTCTACTAGCTTTTTCAGGCTCCAGTCTCAAACAGAAGTTGGACTCTTTAGCAGTCAAAGGAAATCTTATGGTAAGTACAGCATCGTGCTGCAGAGGAAAAAATATCAAACATTGAACTAAAAGCTTCACAGATGGATTCAGTGGAATATCGTGGGATACCATGGATTTTTCTAGTTGGCTATGAAACAAAGAAACTGGTCCAAGTATCTGTGAACATGACTATTTTTTTTATCCTGTTACCAAGTAGAATATATTGCAGAAAAAATTTCTTGCACATCAGCAGCAAGATGAACTTCAGCATTTGATTGACAGCTGTCCAACAAACAAACTTGGCAGCAGAAAAAGAGAAGAAAGGACAAACGGCGGTGATGACTAATGGCCGCTGTCACTTACTCTGTCCGTCTCCTCTGTAGACTGGTACCCAGACGACAGCACCACATCCCCAACGGTTTGTGCAGGAGCAGGGCTGCTGGGCGTGGCATCAGTGGTGGACGAGGAGCGTGGGCGGCTAATGTGCTGCTGAGGGTCATGGGTGTTGCGCCGCTGAGGAGGCTGAGGGCTGCTTCTAAGAAGGGGGTCCCGATCTGCACTGCCAGACCCGGACCCCTTGCTGCGCCGGCTTTGCAGGCTGGTCCCTCGCCTTATCATGCCTGCAGCGGCTGAGCCCTGTCCAGCTGCAGAAGAAATCACAGGAGTAGACAGACGATCAGAGTCTGAAGTGCTGGAGGTGCCGCCTGCTGATAACACAGAGGAGGATGAAGAGGAGGAAGATGATGGGATGGTGGAGTGAGAAAGGGAGAGGTGTTTGCGCTGGTGTTGGAATAGTTGTTTCAAGCCCTGACCAAGAACCCCCATGGTCTCCTTGGCATTTTGGCTCATCCTATTCAAAGAAGGATGTACAGACAGAGATGAGGCCCTCTTCAACCCCGGGCCTTTTGAACCCTCTGTCCCTCCACTAGCTGCAGGATTTGAACTGGGGCCCATCTTTTCTGGGTCGCCTTGACTGTTTTCTTCCTGCAGCATACAGTCCTTCTGAAACCAAATCAACAGCAGGAATATACGGTCTGACCCAGCTGTCTGCTTTTGCCTCACTCTCTATTTGGAGGCATGCTGATGGACAATTACAGGGAGAGAAAAATAGAAAATGGCAGGACAGTAGAATCAGAGATGAGAGTGTGATGGAGGATGGGATCAGCTCAGACTCCTGCAGAGGGATGGATCCAAATTGGGAGCATGCATCTTTGACTCAGGAACAAGCAGCCTTGATGGTCTAACACACAAAAAGAAAACAGTTAATGAGATTCTCAAATGCTTCTTTGATTTTTTTTTCCCCCAACTTGGAAACTTGGATTAAAGTAGGAAACTGAAACAAATACATAGAGCGTAATGTAAAGCTAAGTACGAATTAAAAATATACTTAATAAGCATGAGCAAACAACCAGCGACTGATTTAGGACTAATCTGCAAGATTTACAGGTAGAGCTGAAATATGTCCTTTATGTCTGCAACAAAACCAATAAAAAAATGTTGGTTTTCTGAATATCTGATCCTCTTATACAACCATAAACCCCACAACCTCAAAGAGAAAGTCTGAAAGGAGATATATAGAGCAGAAGAAGTTGTAAAGGGATAAAAATAAAAAAGTAACAGAAAAACCCACCTACCATCAGCCCAGCTGTCATCCTTCTATGCCTCACTTTGAGTGCCTGAGGGGAAACAGAATAAAGAAAAAACATATAACAGAATTGTATTCAACTTTTCTATTTTTACAGGAACTACTCGTCTCAAGATATCTTTTCTTTATACAAATCATTTAGAACTGCATAAAAAGCAGAAGTAAGAATAAGAATAAGAAAAACTTTGTGCTAAGGTTTCGTTCTCTGGGAGTTTAGAAAAAGGACCATTAAAAGAAGGACAGATGTCGAGTGACCATCGATTCTGAATTAACCAAAGCAGTGAGTCTAGATCACCAAGTCATCCCCCCCCCCCTTTTATTCCCGCTCTGTGGAGTACTGTTGGATATTGGAAACTTTAATGAGGCTGCTTAGACTGACAAACTTTAGATTAAAGTTTAAAGCTTTAATCATCCTGTATAATAATAAAAATGTTTTAACTCATTCAACATATCCTCTTTGCTCTATAGGCAAACTGTACAATTAAAGTAAAAAAATACTGATAATGTTCGATAAATCTGTGGCAAAAAGATCTTCTGTTTATATAAAACCCTTTCTTTATTTTGGTAAATAACAATCATTGTTAGTTGTTCTCAAAATCCTCAGTTTATATGAGACTATTGTGTGATGATTTGGAATTTTCTTACTTTTAAAAATTTGTCATAAAATGTACAATAAATACAAACAAAAACAAACACGTTTTATCTTTACATGAATTTTAATGTACCCTGAAAGCTGCCTCATTATTCAAGTTTCCGTGCTTAAATTCAAACACATTTCTCATTTCCTCTTCTTTACAAGCCTCTTTATAAAACTGCATCATGTTGATTTTTTCTGTGCAACAGCGTCCATAATGAACAAACATTGGTGAAGCATGTGTGTTTTGTCTGTAAAAACAAACAAAACGTTGGTTGTACATCACCTTATGGATCTGCAAATGGTACTGCTTACACCTGCGGCGTAATATTGTAAACACTATCTTGGTCACAGATCAGTGCATCCCACTGACTGGGAGAGCGACACTGGAGTGTAATTTAATTTAATAAGGATTCAACACTGTTGACTCAGAGCTGATGAGTCAAGGGGTAAAACCCAAGTTAATCCGGTCCCACAGCTGAAGCTAAACCTGATGTCCTGTCCTGACAGCAGCACCTAACACCCCCTCCCTCTGTCTTTGTAAATCCCCTCCCTCATCGCCCTGCTGATCCCTCTGTTGGATTGGATGTTTTCTTGATTGCCCATGGTTTTGTATACCATCTAAATCCTCTTTCAGAAGCTTTTAGCTGACAGTAGTGTCATTGTCAGACTTGGTGCTCATGTAGAAAACCCTTGTTCAGTTTAAGCAAGTCTTGATGATCCACCTTGACAAACTGATGATGAAGCTAGAAAAACAGCAGATGGGTCTTACATGACAAGTGTCTTTCACTAAACTAATCTGATTCTTTCTTATGAATTTCCTACATCCTAGCAGGAACTGAGTAACGAAGGCAGCAGCCGACAACGTCACATTAACACTTGTTCTGTATCTGAATCTGGATTTTATGTTCAAAAGTACAAGAACTCTGAAATATTGTGCCTTTTTTTTTGCACAAGAAAGGGGCTTGGTGGTCCCTGAATGTTTCCCAGAAATTTCCCAACCTTGTCGACATTAAATAACAAATGCCAATCTGGAGATGCATCATCTTCAGTTAATCACACATACAAACATGTCACTGTCCATAACTCAACATCTCTTTCTATAGTGCTGACAGTTGGGCAGCAGTCACCATCTCTGGATGATCAAAGAGAAAAGTAGACAAGAGGTTCCAGCTTTAGTAGAGTAGATTGCACAGAGTTTCATTCTGCCCTCAAAACGCCACACACAGCACCCTACTATGAAGACAAACAGGTTATATGTGGGCTAATCTACTGAATCTGTGCAAACTGCTGTTCTCCTGTAAAATGCAAATAAAAAATTAAATAAGATGGAAAAAGATGGAAAATTGTATTTGGACACAATGAAATAGAAGAAAACAACAGACTTACTCTAAAAACAGTCAAAGAGTTTAAAGGTTTCATTTATGGACTGCAGTTTTTTTCATATTTTAATCTACAAAAGATGTTGTTTATTTTATCTTCATTTACAAAACATCTTCTTTGATTGCAACAATAATGGATCAAAATTCACTTCATAACTAGAACACTTCTTGAAGTAGCAGGACACTGGAGTTTTCATTCTTTGGGTTAGACGGGTGTTAAAATAACCAGTATTGGCCTGTAAAAATCTTTACCAGTCGATCCCTGGGTACAACCTTTTCCACATCTCTCAGGAGATATTTTATCAGACTCAAGTTTGTGTCACTTGGTGCATTCACAGAGTTATCCTAAAGACACGCATGCGATATCTAAGGGGTAGTTTTTCTGCTTAAATATGAACCCAAGCTCAAATCTGAGCTCACTTTCATCTTTTACATTTATCTTTTCCTTTGTCGTTATAAAACTCCCAAGTCATGCTGAAAAATATCTCCATACTATGATTCTGACAACACTGTGCTTTACTTTAGAGCCTGTATTTACCACATGATGAATGATGGTTAATTTGAAACAATATCTTGCATTAATGTAAAAGAGTTAAATATTTGTCAGATAAGAAGTTTTTGTAATGATCTGAATGCCCTCCGTGTGTCTTTTTGGTTCAATTGATGGGAAGATGGACTGAGCTAAACACAAGGCTATTCAAACCTGTTCCAGGTTGCAAAACACGTAAGAGCACCGTTTCTAAACCATGTAGCCACAGCTACAATGGATCACTTTAGTTCAACGAATTTTCACATTAGAAAGGTCCAGCTAATTCCAGCTGTGCTCTTAAAACACATGTTGATCATCTCGATAAAGTCTGACTGCATTTAAGCTTTTGTGCAAAAAAGCTCAGTTAAACATTTAGCCTCTTCATGTGAGAAACTATGACACAAACTCCCCACAAATTCCCACCAAAAGGGAGGCTTTAGTGACTCATGAAGGCTAAAAACAAGCATAACTTTTTATTCTTGAATAATTTCAAGCATGCACCACTTGCCACAAGCATGTATTATTTTGTATCAGTCAATCACATACAATAGTAAGAAATTAGTTTAGGTTTACGGTAGTAAATACTTCTGCAAGGCAAAAGTTAAATAAATTGTTCTCTATTTTTTTACTTTTTCACCTGAATCAGTCCTTGAAAAAAAATCTATGATATACATATTTTGTTTGAGGGTAAAAACAATAGAAGAGAAATAACTAACAGGGGATAAACAACCCAACATAGAGGTCAGTGAGGCTTGGTTTCTGTGACCCTCTACAAACATATGCTGCTGCTATCTGCTGAATATACGGCTACTAAGCTGAAAAAATGGATACAGCCTAAACAAGCGAGAGCAGTGTTTTCCAGAAGAGTCTGCAAGCTGGTGTGGAATAGTCGTGTCTTTGTTTCCTGTGAGCCCCACACAGACGCATCGCTGCCCTGTGTCCTGCGCCTCTTTCACCGTCAGACACACATCAATAAAAGCAGAACGAGGCCAGAGAGTTCGGTCAGCTGTTTGTGTTTCAGTGCAGGCACCAATATGTGTTTGTGTGAAGCCCACAAAAGAAAACCACATCCACAAAAACCATCCAACAAAACAACATGATGTTTGTATGTGAACCTATTTATGTGTGTCCATGCGTGGCATCTACAACCAGTGGAAACTGCAGTATATCTCGTTGAGCGGTTGCAAAACAACAGCAGCCAGGAAACAGGAACAATCGTTATTGTATTAACGTGTGTGTATTTGGGTCTCAGAGGCAGATAATGGTACACTTGTGCCAGCTGTGACAGGGAGGGAGAGGACTTCAGCGTGCTGCACAGAGTGTGATAAGAGACACAAGTCTTCTCATTGAATGGTGATGCAGAGTAAAGGAGATGAGGGAGACAGAAGCGTTACAAAGGGAGTGAAAGAGGCCACATGGATCAAAGGTATCTGGCCGTCTGCGACACGTTTCACCTGGCTGTATCGGGTTCAACCCAGCCACCCAGCACAGGGTGTGTCTAAATAAGGAGGCATGGCGAAGGTAGTTTGCTGACATGGTAGGCCCATTGTCCCATTGTCTAAGAAAACCCACAGGAAGTTTGATGATGCCAACAGCGTGCTCAACTTTCAAGAATCAGAATAAATGAGATAATAGGCAACCATCTGGTTCAACAAGTGCTGATGGGAAAGAGAAGTAATAAAGCAGGCATGTACATGTTCAGCCCAGCCATCTTTATAACTGCCAAGGTCTCTAGTATGTCTGCATCTCAAAATGCATAGTAAGCTGCAAACGAGCACAATCTTGTTTTGCTCCATCTTGTGTCTATTTCTGGCAGCCTGTCGGTGAAAGACGAGGCACACCCTTGACAGGTTGACAATCCATCACAGAGCAACACGACCACGTACAGACTGTCCAACTTAAGAGCAATTCAGTGTAGAGCTGGACATTATTTCAATATATGTGGCGATATGGTTTGATTCTATATTGGTAATATGACTCTTACACACATTTTCAATATTTCAATATACAATCACAGTCTATAAATATAGCATTTATCACTGATTGATGTTTCAGGTTTTCATGTAGTTTTATTTGTTTTTGTTATTCAAAGCCAATATTTCTTAAATGTTATGTTGGAGGATTTTTATAAACATTGCAAAATATTTGTCATAAATTTGTATAGATGATCTGTTGTGGGCATTCTTGGTTGTCTTTCTAAGGCTTTTATTTTTCCTACATCAATATCGAAATTATATCGTATCGACCCAAATTAAGAAATGTATCGCGATAGAAATTTTGTCCATATCGTCCAGTCCTAATTCAGCGATACCAATTAATCCAACAGCCATGTTTTTGGACTGTGGGAGGAAGTCAGAGTATCCAGAGAGAGCCAGAGCATGCACAGGGGGAACATGCAAACGTAATGCAGAAAGACCCAAGGAACCCAGGACCTGCTGCTGCAAGGCTACAACGCTACGAACAGCCACCCTGGGGTTTTACACCCTTATTTTCATCTATAAATTAAATTACACGTTGTTTTT
>JAUZNJ010042915.1:51342-61540 GCA_034780135.1 Jordanella pulchra | reverse complement strand
CTACTTTGCCATTATGTGACAAGTGAATTTCTCCGCTGTGAGATCAATAAAACTCATCTAATCTAATCTAATCTAATTTGTGAACATACGTATTTGGAGTTGAGTTTTCAAGCATCTCTGAAATCAATGTTTTCTGAGAAAGACAGTAAAACAAACATCGACCTTAAATATTTTAATACACCTTCTCTTATATATTCTGCTCTTATCAACATCCATTGTTGTCAGACAACTTTCAACTAAAATATTCAGATTTTAACGGCAAGATGTTAGGCCTGGTATGGCCTGATAATGATTGTGGATTACAGGAAACACTGTGATTCCAGTTTCTGCCACATGAGCTCAGATAATAGCCTGCGTCCCTCACTAGCAGTGCTGCATTTCATAACCAGAGCAAATTAGATGCTGATAGGGTACCATGGGAATTGCTGAACCTTTGATACAACTCCACTTGGTCAGTAGGCACAGCAAGAAGAGGGGAGATGTGTTGAAGTGAAGCTGAAGAAGCTGAGAGGAAGAACAGGAAAGGGGGGGGGGTGAATGGAAAAAAAGTAAGGAGGATCCTAGGGAATGATAACACTACAGCATAAGGATGCTAGAGGAGAGAAGTTAATCAATGCAATTTCCTCTCATCCATCAACAGAACATTCCTCCCACTCCCTCTGCATCCCTTCACTTCTTGCACAAATCTTACCACCAGGGTGAGGAAGAGCCTAATCAGCCACTGGCACTGCATATATGCTATTGTACTGCCCAGCTGTGACTAATAGGCCCCATTCTCTGTCATTATCTCCAAAACAACACATCCTAACCTCAGACTCATTCTTGCTTGAGCTGGAAATTTTGGGAGTCAAGTCGGGGGTAAATGTAGAATTAGCATTTGCTAATAGCTTTGGCCCTTATCCAGACTGTTTGCAACCATTATGTATACAAAAAAGAGAGGGAACTGCAATATGTTATACTTTGCTTGTATTTAGCACATTTTTGTCCAAAAAGCTTAGGCTGCATTAATGGGAAACTTTTTCCATTAGGGGCCCTCCTAACCAATGAACATGACTTTCTGAGGCAAACAGAAGGATTAGAGGCTAATAGCTCAATAAATACTTTTTTTTTATTCACCATAGTCATTTAAAGTTAGTTCAAAGCCAGAACTTCTAACTTTTTCATAAACTGAAGAATGAAACATTTCTAAAACATTATTCTTTTAAATGGATTTGAGTATGTTTTGTTGATTAGTTCAGTATATGCTACATAAATGTGTATCTAAAGAAAGTAAAACATCCTCAAACTTATCTGTTTAAAGAAGAAAAGAAAACAAGCATACAATTTATAAATAAACCAGTAACAGTAATTTATTTCAGGCATTTATTTTTGATTCAAGTGATTGTAGATGATTATAAAATCCAATTTCAGCTTTAAAACATAATTAAAACCAAGTTTATTACAGAAATGTTATGTAACATCTGAGCACTGGTCTACACAGATTATGCAAAAGACTCTAATGCGGGATTTCATTGGCGGCAACACAACTTTTGCACAGTTTTCCTGGAAACATTTGGACATCTATTTCAGAGTCTTTATTAGTTCTAGAGGCATTTCAGAAAAACCGAACAAAACTACGGCTGCTTCCTGCTTTGTTCTTGCCATTATCTGGGTGATTACAAATGGATTTATCTATACAAAAGAATGCGCTCTTGACAGTTGTTCACCAAACAACTATTGGCATCCTCTATAATGAGGGTAAATCTTTAAAAATCAAGGCTAAAGAATCTGGTGGTTCTCAGTGTTCTATCTAAACATAATATTGGAAGGTTAAATGGTGTCTAGAAAAATGTTTCCAAAAGAAAGGGAGGGGCCAGGAAATAGAGTAACCCCCCACCAACCCACACAGACATATCCAGGACATGGCCTACAACTGTCACATTCATTGTGTTAGGTTTCTCCTGTACCACAGACAACATGAGGAGAGGCCTGCATGAATAGAAAAGGGACCAGACTGCTGTCTCTGTAGTCCAAATACCTCTTTTTAAAAAATGCAAATTTTAACTTTCATTTGTAAATGAGTTCCTAGTCTGAGAGAAGAATAAAGAGGAACAGAATCCGGACTGCTGGTGGTTCAGTGCGAAGTTTCCTCGCTGTCAAGTTTTTTTTGAGCTGCTGATCTCATTTATCAGCCTAATCTGACATCTGTTCACACTTCTAAAAATACAAGAACCTGTTTTAATCACCATTATACCACCTATTGGGTATTGTCAAGAGGAAGATATGAGGCACTGGACCCAATTATGCAGATCAGCAGAAGGAACCTACAGTATAAAAGGGTCCTGGGATTTCTCAACAATCAAGCAGTGACAAACACTGTCCACCTTCGTTCAACACTGCTTTTGAAAAAGTAACTTATGAGAAATTAGCACAAACAAAGAAATTAGGACATATATTGTGGAGTAAAGAGATGTAATCTGAAGTACTTCGCTGTGATTAAAAAATTGAATTGGTAAATTGTAACATTTGATTTTTACGACCAAAACAATTGTAGTCTTTATTGGCTCTAAGCAGCAAAAATAAAGCTTGTTTACAGAACCATTTGTGCAAAACCTAGATTAAATATATTCATGTGTATTTTAAGAAAATCAAACATTTGTTAAAAATTGACTTTATAACCTTGATTAAATATTTTTGTGTGTCCATCTCATCCATCTAACTTTTCTCAGATTTGTTCTGCAATATTATAAGGAGGAGGACATAAGAAAAAAGTCAAGAAAAACTCTTTGTCTGGAGATAATATAGGAACCTACACAACAAGCATACTTACTGAATTTCTCTTAGAGGGGTAAATAAAGTATAATTGAATTGAACTGAATTGAAATCTGACCCTTAAAGCTCTTTACACTCAACAGATATTTTGTAAATAAATATAAAAAATATAGCTTTAGATCATCTAAAGAAGGGTTGTCAAAAGGAGATGGTTAAATATTTATGCTAAGTCTTACAGGATATGTTTAACGTGTGCTCTGGGCTTTTCCTAAAGTTCTTTGTAACAATGAAGAAGTAAATTATTACAGTTACAAAGATATATTTATGAGTTTAAAGTCTTACCTTCACATTTTTCCAAGATCTGCACTGTCTCTCCGACCTCCAGAGCCAAACCTTGAGTGACTGAGCCTCGGAAGTTGCAAATGACTGGAAGGAAAGAGATATAAGAGGAAAGATGAGATCCTGAGGAGATGATGGTGTAACAATCACAGTCGTCTCGGAGAAGCCAGAGATCTCTGATGAGCAAAGCTAATATCGCAGAAGATTCATTTTATTTTCAACAATGAAAGAGTGTATCTACATTTATACAATTGCTAGTTGGATATGTGAGGATAAAAGCTTTGTCCCAACAGCATCAAAGCCAGAATACATCAACAGACACTCCCTTACCAAGAACTGTTTATGCTAATATCCTTCATGAATGCATCGATGCATCCAGAATACAACAGCAGAAGTCTTTTTAAGTCACTCCATAAAGGCTGAAATGTTAGGTGCAAAAAATACCCCCAGGGTAGATGAATAACTTATCTATTTACAACTATATACTATTATCATCGGCTTATTCTCCCCATACAGCATATCTTCAGGCTCCTTTGGCTGCTTTAGATTATATTCAATAACTTCTATTTGAATTGTGATTCATTTGCTTCAGATTTTGAGTTAAACAGTCACTGTTACGGCTTATTGTGAACCAAAAGGTTTAGAGGTGCACAGTTAAGGTACAATCATAATCTTAAGTAAGATGTTGTTTTGTTAAAGTTTGTTTGCAAATTTTATTTCCAAGAAAAGTAGAAAACAAATATTGTCACAGATTTTTATGAGAAAATGAAGATCAGAATGTAGACGGTTGAATACAATAATCTGCAGCAACTTTTCCGGATACAATCAACAACTGAAACATATAATAGACCATAGAAAGGCTGTATATAAGGTTAGACGTTAGAGTTTTAAGACAAGAATCGGTCACATTAATTTAAAAAGTCTTACTTTGTACAAATCTACAGCAACTATTTCCGAGATAACTCAGACCATGAGAGTCAAAAATGATCTCAAAGTTTTGAAGCCTTATGTTAATGTTACCTAACAAACAAATAAACATTGTCTCACGTCCAGAGGACTGAAAGAAAATGTTTTAGGATAAAACATGAAGGCAAACTGCTTTCAGGAACTCCCACAAAAATGAGGCTGCACTTGCTTCAACAGTGAGGAGTTTAAAGAGGCAGGCATCGGCCACAGTCTACTCTGAACGTAGAACAAGCCTCAAGAGTCGACTTTAACTCAGTCTAGCTGCATCTTTCTTCATTTAACTGACTGTGAACAGCTGTGTGTCTTACATATCTTAAAGATGATCTTTTATTCTTAGGCAAAGGACACCTTACAACCAAAATGATGTTATACCCTCTTAGGTTTCTGTCATTCCAGGTATTTAAAACGCCTGTTGTTAAATTTTTTGTCTTACAACATATTATTATCTGGTCTATTACATTTGAAATATTCCCAACAAAGATTTTTTTTATATATCTTCTGAAAGTAAATCTGTTGGGCTTTCCTTTGCTACAGTACACAGCAGGACACATAACAAAAGAACAAAAAAATAACATATTATTCATACTATCTACGTTATTTATATTGCACTGCTTCACAAATGAAATGAGACACGGAGCAGAAATTCCTTTTACTATTTACACCTTTTAAATACGTTCAGACCAAAGTGTGCATGTTGTTATGATTATCAAACCACATGCAACAAAAGGATCTGCACCTTGGAGCATCACTGAGGAAAATAACCTTTCTGTGTTGAAGAAATCAGCCACATTCAAATGAGTTACAGCTTTTTTGTATGCAGTTAAAGGAAGGATCCACCTACTTTTAGATCAATTTATCCTAAGTCAGAACAAATTGTTAGACGGACGAAAATCAGCATTGATTGGCTTAAAAATCAATGTCACCATCAGAAAAAACAAAAACACGTAATCTGTTCACAGCTGGTGGTAATTTTGATTAAAAAAAAAAAAAAAAACAAAAGACAGAAGCAACCTGCTGTACCACTAGCATTACAAATAAATAAGGTAGTGGCATCACAGGATGTAGTATTGATGCCCTTTAACAGTAGTGAGCCTGGTAATATTTGCAAACGATTTTCACAATCAAATTGTCTAAACTTCCACATCAGTGTTAGGATGTTCATCTACAAATGTCTTATTCATGGCCGAGGAAGTCTGATGGCTTTATATTTTGATGAGCATTTGTTTTTTTGTTTTTTTTTTTTTATCAGGACCAGGATATCTATAAAAAACATAACTTTTTTCATTTCTTTTTTACTTCAGTGCCGACACCTGGCAGGTGAACAGTGATGCAACCAAATGGGATTTAGGGACATGTTTTCTTCTTTGTTTATTCAAAAAACAACTAAACAATAGTGAAAAAAACTTCTTTGCTTGCAATGTTCAGTTTGGACCAACTTTTATGTTGCAGAAATTAATATCCAAAAGCATACAGATGAGTACATGAACTTTAGTAGTTTTTTTAATTTACAAAAATATTCCAATGAAGAACCAGACCTCCTTGTAGCCTCAAAAAAAATGTTGCATTTTCAACTTTCAGTTGGGTTTAACAAAAAACTTTTATTTAGGGTTTTCTTCATGATTTCTAAAATAAACAATAATCGTCTGAGCGCAGACCTTACACAAGCCTGATGACAGAACAGAGTTTTTAAATTTGAGTTTTGTCTGTAAATTTAAGCGTGACATTTCTTTCTATCAGTATGATTATCAGGGTTCATTAGCAAATTGTTTGGCAATCAGTTGTTGTTGATCACTTTGTGATATTTTGCAAGCGAGGACAAAAACCTAGTAAAGGGATCAAGACTGTTTTAAATGCCTGCAGCCTCATCTCTAAATCTCTCTATAACCAAAGCATCTTTCTTTGTTCTTATAATTGACTCTCTCTGTTGCTGCCATCATTATGTCTCGGTCAGTGCAATGCCTTCTGTCTGCCTTATTAGTCCTACTCAGCATGGTGGGATTGCTGCTGTCATTGGGTTCCCCTTCTCTATCCCTGTGGGTCTATGATTTGTTCTCTCTGACTTGTTATCATCACAGTCACATCATTGTCAGCTGCCTTGTCAGTCTGTCAGCTGTCAGACACTCGCTGCGGTACTTAACTATGTGCTCAGGCCACATGTAAAGGGTGCAATGAATGCCCCCAAGAGAAGGATGCATGAAAGCAAAACTCCTAAGTAAGACTTAGTGAAGCCAATGCATTGATGCTGATATAATTTTAGTCAGTATTATTATATAATTTCTTCATTTTTCTTTTTAAGAAAAAAAATGTGATTGTCCAAATTGCTGTTTTTCTCTGTCTAGATTGTTTAATGCCTTTAGTCTATAGAGGTACATGCTTCTGTGTAGGTTGATCTGATGTCCAGTCTAAAACACGCATGGTGGATGAGGCAGCTACCTGTCAACTATATTAATGTTTGATTACTCACCACTCTGTTCAGACTTTGTGCAGCCAACCCCATCTACTCTTTATCTCATCTTTCTCTACATTTAAGCGTTAAGATAAAGTCAATAACAACATAGATGAAATTTAAAACTTAAAACTCATATATTTAATACATATACATTTTATGCAAGCCACTAACAGTAGCCAGTGGAGCTCGACCAGAGCAATGAGATGAGTTCTTTTAGGCTGATAATGAGCACTGCGTTTAGGACAATCTGCAGAGGCTTCACGGCACAGGCTGAAATACCAGTTAGGAGGGTGTTGCAGGAGTCAAAGTAGGAGCTGGATTGAGCATTGGGTAATGTATGGCTTAATATTTTGGAGCAATGCCAAGTGGTATTACTGACAATGACTGGCAATAGGTATTATTGCAAAGAAATACATATTGTTTGTCAGTTTTAATCAATTCAGTAATCACTTTTCTGTTAGTCCTAACAAAGTTTAATCATGACTTTATAATCTGCTTCTTGTTCATTCTTACAGAATGTGTGAAGATCAGTTGGCAGTCGTGACTGAGAACATCCATAACACACAACAGAGTAAACAGCATGTATTTAAATATGTCTTATTAGTAAGAAAGAGAGTCACTCGTGACTCACATGAGAAGCATTGTGTAAAATCAAAACTACATTGTTCTGGTCTAACAAATGGTGACTAAAAAAATCATCCTAAGGTATCTCTAGTTACTAATATAATTGATCTGAAGACAAATGCAAATGTTTTCCTCATACCTAAAATAAATTATATAAATGTATTTTTAGAAAAAAAATCTGTGATAGATGTTCATTTTTTTTATAAATTTCAAATTATTTTTAACATTGCTAAAATTCCCAGGTAACCCCTGGAACATGTTGAACACCAACAGACAAAAATGACTTCTTTTATCTTTGTGTCCCAACATGTTTCTGTACTTTCCCTTTGGTAAGACAGTCACTTTGGGGGGAGGTTGTCTCTCAAACCTGTATTTTAATCAAGTGGTACAGTAGCTGCACCTCATATTTTTTTGTTATTCAGATTGAACCCCACATTTATTGCTCCCTTCTGAATGAACAACAAGCAAAAAAAACAAAACAAAAAAATCATTACGTCAAGAACAGAAGGAAAAAGGGTCACAGAAAAGAAAAAACAAAACACAGAGCAGGGTGAGTGAAAAATAAAATTGGGTTATAAAGCTATGAACAGAGTGAAAAATAGACAATAGAGCATAAAATTGTACCTAAGTATAGTTTATAACATCTACAAAGAAGCTTTTCTCTTATGAGTCTGAAACTTAAAAACAGACTTAAGTTAATGATGCTTTGAATAGGGCAAACGGCTGTGTGTGAAGTGTTGCTTCTTTCTGCTACTTTGATTAAACTGGTTATATAGTGTAATGCATATGGTGTTTTTTGAAGAGTACAACACCAGTGTCAGCATTAGATATAAATGTCTGCAAAAAGCTAAAGCTATGAGCCCTGCAACAAGAACAACCCTACAGACACTGTTGGCATTTAGTTAAAATCCATTGACCTGATCAATACTCTAAAAAAATACTAACTTCTGTTTAGCCAGCAAGACAAATTAGATTGTGGGCATGTATGTATATGAAGGGGTTTTGGAAGAGAAACATTTTGAAAAACAACTGCTTCTTGTGTTCTGGTTTGTGAGTAATTTTAATTTGAGAGTCAGCTTCTGAAGGGATTGTTTGTAGAGCAAAGAAAGAGGCCAAAACCAAAGAAATACAGAAATGTTTTTTAAGTTTGTTAAATGGCATGAACATTACAGTCTGAGAGAAACTTTAAGAATGGCAACTACTATTTTAGAACAAAGGGAAATATGTCCAAATTCCCTAAAATTCTCGCTTACATGCCTCAACATCATGAGAGGCACAGATATCATCAGGTCATCCAATTGTTTGATCAGAAATAATTAGACTTTTGAAGTCCAAAAATATTTAATCTGAGGACATTCAAGCTGATGTTTTAATGGTCTGTGTAATAAAATCACATTTCAAAGCTTATAGGCACCTTAATGAAGATGAAGTTTTAACTTTCACTTTTCAATAAGATTTACATACATTTAGACAGAACAGAACTTTGACTTTATGTCTGGCCTCAGCTAACAATGCAAATCTCTTTGCAGTGTAAAACTTAATCTAATTTTTTTACAGCTATAATTTAGATTTGAGGATCTCATTTTCCAAAACTATTAAAGTTCTGTTACTATTTGCCATGCACACTTTAATAGGCTTTTTCTAAACCTGCTTAAGACGGTGAGCGTTATCAGTAAAATCTTGCTGTGAATTAGCTTTTAGTACTCTAAAAAGATAAAAGTCTGCAAAAGTGATTTCAAGATTACATATGAAGGAAAAAGCAAAAACTGCTGACGTTATTCTCTACAGAGGTAGCTGAACACCTTTTAATTCCATGTTTCTCTTCCCTTTAAGCCATTCAATCATAAAGGGATTTTGTTCTCGTGTACCGCTTATTAGAGCAAGAAAATTAAAACAAAAAAAGTCGAGTTGAACAGTTTTTCATTATTCTAACCTTCACACTTTTTACTGTATCTACATAAAAACACCAAACACATTTAAAATGTTTTATTATTGGTTTTACAAAGACTATAATAGAATACAATCAAATTATTATTTATTATCCCACAATGGAGAGCTTCAGGTTTGTCAGTGACAAAGCAAATATGCAAATAAATGCATTCATGTACACACAAGATGGAAAATACTTCAAAAAATGCTCAGTTAGAATAGTAACTTGACAGCAAAGGAAAACCCACATCTTTCAAAACACACGCTGTGCAGTTATTAAGAATGGCATAGTGAGATCAAATAAAATATGAAAAATGTTCAGAATAAAAAGACAGCAACAGCCCATTATAGAAATAATAACTTTGCGAATAGCAGGATGGATGTAAAAACACTTATGGAGTAGGTAAAAACTGAAAATAACATCACTAATGTACAAAAGGAACTTAACTTGAAATATGGCCAGAAAACTAAAGAGCATTTTGAAGTTAATGTCTTTAGAGAAAAGATGGGGGAGGGGGTAAGCAAGAAACAGCTCTGCAAGAGCTGCACTTCAATATCTTTTCATTGCAGTTCAGAAGCCCTTTGCATGAGCCTTTATCTAAGCAGTAGTGAGTGTCTTTGAAAAATCTCATGACTTTTAAATAAAAGCATGAAAATATGACATAATTTATGACAAATCTCCTTTTAAAGTTAACTGAGTCAAACATGGAAAATTTCACTGGTTGTATGCTTGTATATAATGCATTTCATCTGCTTCATGCTGCAATAAGCAGATGCATGAGAAACATATTGCATGCAAAGTTAACCCTGTTTTACAACCATAAGTACATGGAAAAGGATAAACAGAAGTGTAAAGCATAAAAGAGTTTCTGTTAACCAGAAAGGGGAATATGTGCTTGCATGCATCCTTGTATAACTGAGCTTAACCTCTATAAGTTTATTTAAAAAGCAAAACAATGTATATTTGGAACCTGGCTCTTTGACAGAGAAACCCAGACTGAAAGCAAAAAATGTACAACAGAAGCTGCCAAGGTTTGTGGAGGACCCAAATGCAGAGACTAAAGCAGAGATGATTTCTTGCAAGTTTAATGATTAAGATGATGGCAACAGAAAAAAAATATCCAAACAACACGGGCAGGG
>JAUZNJ010042915.1:12264-41174 GCA_034780135.1 Jordanella pulchra | reverse complement strand
TTTTTTTATACTGTAAATCTCTCCATTCCTAATTTCCACTAGAACAGAATATCCTCAAAGCCTCTCCTCCACTCCATGCCTTGACAGTGGTCATTCTTTGTAAACCTGCTAATCTGTCTCTATGTTGGTGTGTGAGTACAAAAAGTGGGTTAGGGGCCATAGTGCTCCGTAACTGTAAACCCTCTGCAGTGTGCGCTGTCAATCTGTCATACATCCACACTGGCCACAGAATGTGGAGTTTCACAGCATGGCCACACTGTAAGGCTTTACAGTGACCAGACCTCTGCACGCTTTACCAGTGATACTAAGGAGATTTCACAAAACTCTATCTTTTTTTTTTTTAGTGCTTTCAGGCTGTCACATCTAGAATAATGATTGGTACATTACCATTTCATTTAAACAGAGCAGATTCCCGCTCCATACAAAACAGTGGTGGTAGTTCTCAGCAGGCATGTTTTTGGAAGTGCATTATCCAGTAAGTATTGATTTAAATTTAACAAGAAAAAACAAAACACAAATGAAACACTTTTTTTGCAGCAGCAGCAGCAGCAGCAGCGTCAGCCTCTTAACATTTAACATGACCTCTATATCTTAACAAAAGATTCCTTTTTACTCCCGTCACACAATGGGACTCATTCATCAACTTATTATGCAACATTAAACACTGTATCATAAACAGTTTGATCATCTGATAAACCAGCCAGCCAGAACTTTTTTTTCTGGCTGTAGAAAAATTTCACAAGATGTGCTTCACATTCCTGACATTATGCATACTTTGCATATTGATGGTTGTAACAGAGTTATCATGGCAACAACCCATAAGTGACACAGTAAATCTTGCAGTACATTATGCAGACTCACCTCTGCCATGACTTATTTTCTTGTTAATGTGGATAATGTAATGCAATACAATATAATGCAGGTATGATTATTTTGCTAATGGATTAACCTGCCTAATTTTGGTTCCTTAAAGAAGATTTTTTTATAGAATCAAACCAGGTGAAACTTAAAGAAACAAAAATGTTTTGTTTTTTATCTTAAATGTAAAATGTGTTTATTTTTTCCAATTTCGGTATAATTATTGCTATAAGTAGGTTGCTCTGTCAGCTAAAGGCACGTGTCAGAGTCTCTATATTCCAGTTTTTAATTGATTAATCAATTAATGAATTAGTTGACGATTACTTCCCTATTTGATTAATCACGATTAATCTGATAAATTGTTTCAGCCCTAGGATAATGATTATCTAAAATAGCTAGGGCATCCCTAGAACACTAAAACCCTATTCCTAGAATAGGAATAGAACTTGTTCCCATTATATGTCAGAAATGTCATAAAAAGACACAATGATGCCCTAAAAAAGCAATGGACCTAATCAAGAGGCAGCAGAACTCTGAATACCAAACCCACTGATTTCCAGAGCACACAAACTTTAACAACCTGTGACACATCAAATGTGAGAAACACATTTCAAAGGAAACCTGATGTTTCCAAATATCCAATTTCCTCGTGTTTTGACCCATGTGGTTTTAAAAATGTCACCTTACATTGGGAGATGGGGGAACTGTGACAGCAGCACAAGTATTTGACCAGCTTAAAAGCAGCTTTTTTTGGAGGGGGGGAGGGGGTGTAACATATCTAATTATATTAAATGTACACTTTAACAGTGCTTCATGTTAACTTGGCGGAGAGACAAAACTTAATTCAGAGACATTAAAGATTCTGAGGGGTATTTTACTCAAACAATTTCCCTCTTTAAAAAAATCTTTAAAAAGGTTAAAAAAATGTATTATTATAGTGATTATTTGGTTGACATAAAAAACTTCTCTCAGTCATGTAAAATGTTTATTTATATCCTTCAAAAAAATTATGTTGCCCTACAAAAAAACATATGAAAAAAATGTAATGTTTGATCACAATATAAGAGGTAAAGTTTTACATAATTTGATAATGAGAATTAATTTTTTCTAGCAGTAGATTATAGAAATGAGTGCACTGATGCACGTCTAAAAAAACAGTAAAGCACACAGAGCATTAGTTACTCAGACAAATCATAATATTAAATGTTAAGATTCCTTTGCTGTCAAATTTATTTGAAGATGTCATACAAAATATTTTTTATATGGTTATGGAACTGAATGTGAGGGTAAGAACAAACAGGAGAAAGTCTCATCCAGCTGAGGTCAGAGGATTTGATGTGCGATATTAAAATATGAAATGGCTTCATAATCTCACTGCCAGGAAAAGACAGGAGATCACAAGTTTAATCCCAACACATTCACTTGTTGGTGAGAGTCAGTCTAATGAAATTTTGTCAGCTGAAAAAAAAAGAAGAAAACTTGCTCCAACATTGTTGAACAAAGATCACTTTGGGAAATAAAAGAAGATTCAATTTTTTAGTTCTGCTCAAGCCCACCAGCCGACCAGAGGTGGGACAGAGACTGAAATGAAAACGGAGGTGGGATTAGAAAAGCAGAATTCACCCCAGAGGAAAGAGAAACATGAACGATGAGAAGGCAAAGAAGGTGAAAATGAAAGTATCATAAAAGAAGAGAGAAGTAAACTTTTATATACAACAAAAAAACAGAATCCTGTGTCAGTAAATTCCCAGCATGAAATAAGTTTGCATTTTACAACACTTCTTATTTAAAACAAATCATTACTGATCTAAAACAACATAGAAAACATTACTGCAGTTAAGTCATGAAAAAAAGGAATCTAAAGCTACCTTTAACTGGATGAAAGCTTGTTCCTCTAATGTTTAGACTCATGATGCTTCAGTTAACAGTTTTTCCACACATTTTATTTGCATCAACACAAAATGAGGCATTCATAGATAAATGGCCAATTTATCTACCAATGCCTGGTAATTGTGTCCATTTACTATATTCCAGTTTTTCTCTTTTGCTTTTGGACCCATCTAACTATTTGTTCATGTTTACCTGCCTTTACATAAAATACGTTCAAACAATTTTCTGTTATTTCAAAGTGATTCACTATTCGAACATGTGCTTTTGTGACATCATGAAAGTTATCTACCAGCAGGTGTTCAATCAAAGCTATTTTTGGTTTCATCAGGGGTCACAGTCTCTTGTATTTTAAGAATTTAACTGAGCAAAACATGGATCTGAATTATAATCAATTTAGATAAAGTATAATGAAAACATTTCAGGAAATAATATACAATTAAAATTAGTTTATACATAGTGTTGATGCATTTTAATCATTTTTTATCACCACTAGTTTGAAAAAAAAAGGCCTGTGATGGAAGGAGACTCTATGGAGAACTCGGATAAATGCTGTAGAAGCTGTGGGCTTGTAGATTATACTCAGCATTTTTGGGATTGTCCAAAATTGTCCAAGTATTTGAAAAGATATAAAAGTGAAAATTATTACGTGTTTGTCCAAACTAAGTTTGCACAACTTGCTTATTATGAAATCAGATACAAACATAGATCTGCTCAAAGGATTAGTCTCTCTGCTCTGATGCAATTTGGTCAAATTAAAACGGTGTATAATACAAAATTTTAGGTTGAATATATTAGGCAAACTGCTTTAAAGATTCTGTGATAAGTACAGCAAATAAAAGATCAAAAAAGTTTCAAAAAATGGAGATGGCAGAAGTATTTTTCTGTGAAGTTCGCCATGGAATTTCATTAAAACTTTAAACTGACCTTCATCACCATGCTTCTCTGACGGACTCACTGATGAAGTACACTTACTACATAGTAGCTTATTGGGTAGAAACTGTTTTTTAAGAATTACTTTTGCTTAATACTGATGTGAAAAGATGTTATGTAAAAAGGAAAACAAGAATGTAACAAAAAATAAGGTTGTCCTTGTTTTAACATTCAGTGCAGCACGGGATGAGTCACTGGCTCCAAAGACAGGCTTCTCACAACAGAGTACTCGAGCTCATCCAATAACTCAGTTCAATTTATTTACAGTTAGCAGCACAAAATCAAAATGGGATGAGGATCAGCCCGGAGCTATGCACACGCAAGGTCATCCAGGTTAGTCCAAAGTAGGTGTTTTTGATTTTTTTTTTCATTAAAGTTTTAAGCCCAAACTTGAACAGAAGAACATGACAGATTTCCATCTTAATGCATCTTGACCCAAAACTTCTGCATAGTTTTTACATATATTAATGTCTGTATGTGTCCTATTTGCTCCATTCTGAGCAGCATGACTCAAAAAAATCCTTTACTCTAATAATGATAACGCTTTATGATTGTTAAGATTCTACTTCATTTTTAAACAATAGAAACTACAGACCAGCAAAGAACAGTTAGTCACAGCCTTCAGTTTAATTCTATCTAAGCCAATGGTCTCAAACTCAAATTCTTTTGAGTTAGTGTCCTGAAACTTTTAGATGTGTTTCTTGCTCTACACACTTCAATCAAATGGCTAAACTATCTCACTAGCAGCAGTCAAGCTATGCAGAACTCTACACATGAGCTCATATTAGAATCAGGTATTTTAAACCAGAGACACACCTGAAAGTTTCAGGACACTCGAGGACTACAGTTTTAGATCATTGATCTAAGCCAAGTACTTTCCTCCTCATATCTTTTACTCTATTTCTGTTTGTTCTCATTCTAAGATCAATTTAGCTCGTCTCACTTTCATACAATTTCAGAATCCAATCATTTCTACTATTCGAAAAGTTTGGAATCAATCCCAGCTTTGCAGATTGTTTATAATTCTTCTGCTCTGTTTCCAAAGTGACCTCTCACATCTGTTTATAGATGACAACAACAAACCGTTTCCTGACCAACTATAACACACTAACATTGCTGTTTAATATACAACTCTTTGCATAGAGAAAGCATTAAAAGGAACATGTAATAAAAATGGTTCACATCTAATAGTAGGGATGTGCAGAGTCTGTGTTTTTGCAAGAAATTAAGGTGTTTAGAAGAAATGTCAGGTAGTTATATGAATCCCATCATAAACAGTATATATTTAACTTCTTTTTAATATGCAGTATATCAGTACAAGATATCCATATGCTGTTTTCCAAGCCTGTCAGTGGTATTGCCTTATAATTGCTTAATTACCTGTTAGCTTTGTGTGTGTGATGAGAAGCCCAAACTTATAATTATATACTTACACCATCCGCTTCAGTGATTACTGGCTAAAGGCGCTGTACTTAGCTCTGTGATAAGAGTGAGCGAAGATACATTTAATGAGTTTAGATTAAAGACATATTTTATATATGATTGTATTGTCAATGGTATGGACATCTAAACACAAAATCTCAGGACTGAAAAAAAAAGAAAATGGCCATGTTCTTATCCAAAACGAAGTAAAAACTGAAATTAAAGACTCATAGTTGAGTAAGTTCTTTTCACAACAATTATACAGACATTAGAGATATTTCCCCTTTTGCTGATAATCAAATCTAGAGTATATCCTAAATGATGTGTAAGCTGTTTAACATGTTGAGTTAAACCAACGTTTGAAGTACCTCATTCAGCTTCTTTGCCTCTCTGTCTATTGCGGTGTCAACATGGATGTTAAGAATCACATAACCATGACATAATCACAACCAATGCATATTGTGGCTTGAAGTTCAGATCATTTCAGTTCAACTATGTGTAACATATTTTAGAGTTTTGTACAGGGTTAGTGTCTGGGACTTCTTTTGTGGCCTTTTAACCCAATTCCCAATTATACAAAGGAGTCACAGTTTTCAAGGGAAACCTTTTTGCAGTTAATGTTTCAATGTTGTCATCTAACCATGTTTCTGTGAATAATATAACATAAATATTGTAGTTATTGTATATATTTAACAGAGTCAGTTTAGGTGTCATGGGGGTGATTACTTCTAAAGCTTGAAGTTGCTAAAGACAGGGGATTAATCTGAGAGTAGATTTTAGGCGACTTTATTTCCTTGTTTTTTTTTCTATTACCAATTCTGACAAGGGTGCTCCTGCATCTTAACACTTGCATGTCAGACCTAATTTTTCCAAACCTATGCCCAAGGTTTCTTTGTTTCATGCATACAGACTAGAAATATTAATCTTTAATAACTTTATAAGAAGTTCTGACATTCAAGTGTTAATTACAAATTTTTTATCTCTTATTTTTTATCTAGGCTCTGCCCCCACAATGCACCACCATGATAACCAGTCAGAGTTCATAAAGATTGTAATATTAGCAAAGATTTTAAAAGTGAGTTTCTTTAATTTCAAGAAGACCTTTATGTACTTACCATAACACTACTTATTTTAAAGCATGCTTTTTCAAAATGATGCTTCTTCCAAATTGTTGCTCTAATTTCTACAAGATTCCCCAAGCCTTTCCCAAAAAACATAAGCAAAAGCTTAATCTGAAGGAAAAAAATAATTTGTGGTTATCTTTTGACTTCAAGTGACTTTTGATATTGTTTGCGTTTAATCACTTATAATTCAGTTGTGTTAAGATACACGACAAACTACACTAGATACACGACTAAAAGTGCCGCTGTGCAATCAGAGCTCACTGCCATGTATGTTTACTTTTTATCTTTCTGTTATAATTTTAACTGCTTTTCTAGTCAATCTGGAACCAATATTGACCTATCAAGATCAAGATTATCAAGATTAAGTCACAAAATCCACATTTAAAACAAATTCTTCATATTTAGAAACAGTCATCACCAATCCCTGTCCAACAAACAGGAAACAGGTGTAACGTCCAGAGACAAGGTCTGATCTCAACCAACTCTCTGCTGCTTTATAACTGACCTTAACTGAAAGTGACGGAATGTCATTTTCAAGGCTCGAAATTAGTGTTGTTTATTCATTAAAACGACATCCTGTGAGACAGAGTGAGTGAATGCACTGAGGTGACAGCGCTCAAAATCTGTGTTGGCCATGAGGCCTGAACACCACCAAGGTGTGAGGACCCTCAAACAGCTTGCAGCATTAATTATTCATGTGGTTATGTCACACTTCTAAATGAGTGCAGTGTATACTGATGTAAACCTGTCCCCAGAAAGACTCTGAAGCTGACATATTATTACTAAACAACACTCTTATATCTAACTGTAATTCTATAGTATTTTTGCAGTCATGTCAGGATATTCTGGAGCATTGTTTGAAAAATTAAAGGATGTTATTCAAAGATGTTACTCAAAGACTGATATTCTGCCCACCAGGTATGAAAATAGTTTTAACTTCTGTCTCACTATGTGCTCAGATTGGTAAATGTGCGCTGAAGTTAGTGGCACAAAAAGTATGGGATATAGAAGACAGGAGCTCTTCCCGGTACTGCTGTTGGCTCTAAATCTTTTACTAGTATGCAGTACCACACCATTCCAACTTACTTTCACACCTGCTGCCAACACATCTTTAGTTTTGTTTATGTCTCAATAGCCTTGCAATTCCTGATAATATAATCTAAAATATAATAGAATTAAATATAATACATTCTTGATTTCTAAGACATTTTTTCATTAGATTGATAATTGATTATCTCAACCATTTTAAATCTCCTACAGACACAGTACTAGTTTAAAAATTATTTCTAAAGTACCCTGTTTACTTCTGATAATGAGGTACAGTTAACAATGTGCTGCAGGTACAGTTAACAATGTGCTGCAATTATTCATTTTTATCATAAATTTTCATTAATAATTATAGAATATAATTTATTATTATAACCAAACCCCCCCACAATAATTATAGAATATAATTTATTATTATAACCAAACCCCCCCACAACTAATATAGATTTAAGATATTTGTGATTACAGGCTAGCAAAAAGCAAACAGCTTCTAGCTGAGAACTAGAAGCAAGAGACTCCAGAAAAATAGGTCAGACAGAGGAGGGAAAAAGTAGTGATCTAACTTAGCTGACAAGCAGTGTGTCCTCCGTTCATAAAACAACATGCATAGAATAAGAATCCTACAACAGCATTATATGTTTAGCAATTTAGCTTAAGATCACACAATAAAACAGTCAGCATGACAGCTCACATGCCTGTGGGTAAAGCATCAGCATTTGTCTCTATTTCTAAGTCATCAACCTGCCCAGGTATGGTTTAAAAAGTATCAAGCAAAAAGATGCTTGTTGCTGACATCTTCTTAGAGAGGTAGGCTGCTACAGCACTCAGCCATGGTCGGGATCTCAGATTGGTTGTAACTTCAATTCAAGGCAAAGAGGAAAGGCCGTTGTTTGGCCAAAACATCTAGGTTCTATGCAGTCGGTCAACTCAGGAAGGAGGATGAATGGTGCATCCCCTTGGATCTTCTCTGCTCAGAAACCCAAGATGGTAGCTGTAGTTGTGAGGCCTCACGTGGGATACAGAAGGGAAATCTGCAGACTGTCCATTATAGAAGGTTAAAGAAATGTTAAGGTTGTAGTGGGGCAGCTTTGACAGAGACAATACACAGTACCAAGATTTCAACCACATGTTGCCAAACAAATAAAGCTTCAGCTGAGAGATACCTTTACAGCAGCAGTTAAACTGCAAAATAAATTGAAAGAAGCTTTCAATTGCTTTTATCACTTGTTGTATGATCTCAGAGCTATGAGTGGTGGCAGTCCATGCTGGAGATAGTTGCAGTTTGTTATATGGATTTATGGCACAGCAGTGATAATCAGAATACTGATATTAAATTATATATATTTAACATTAAATTGACAATATTTGTTTTCTACTTCTGACATTGTCTATTTAAACTGCTATAACCTCTGAAGCTCATCTTTAAAAAAATTGTATTTGATGTCGCAGAAGCAAACCACCAAAGCTGAATAACTACTATGTGCTAATAAGAATATGTGAGACTCTCGATTATCAGAGATTTTGCTGTTTGAGGCTCTCCATGGCTGTTTTAGCTATAGATATGGACCTTCAGTCCCACAGCAAAAAACGATACTCTCACTTTTGATGATGCCAACCTTATTTTCCCTTTCTTAAAGGAGCTTACAATCTATGCTGTAATTCTCTAATGGAAATCATTTTGTACCAACTATATTATAATTCTGTCCTTTCTTTTGTTTGATCCAACACAATGGCCTGAGGACAGACTGTTATCTTGGTCCCTTTAGACTAGTTTGCTATTTGTGCTTGAGGCATTGGAAATTAATTAAACTGACCTATACCAGGGAAAGGGGACATTAAAATGTCTCTGCAGGTTAGAAAAACTATAAATTCAGATTTAAAACAAGTCATGTTTCTGACCCTAGAGAGCTTCTACATGACAGAGCATAGGTGTATGTTATTAAAATGCACACTACTGTACTATGATGACCTCTAGACCTGCAATGGCAGCATTTCCCCTTTGGGGTGACTGACTCTGCACTTTGAATAAAAGATTGGATGACCAAATGAAGGAACTAGAGACTATGGAAATGTTTCTCAAAACCTTGCCCCCGCCCTTTCCTGTATATAGCTGTTTCAATGTTTTTTTATTGCATGTGCTCCCTCTGCCTTTCACCTGTCTGACTCTAGAAGTCAAGTGAAGAAACAATTGGAGAGTACATCTTCAACCTTAGTCTGACCCAAGAGACAGTTCCAGTGATGTGGAAAACCTCCTGGCATGTTCCAGTACCAAAGAAGACTCAGCCAACAGTCCTAAGTGACTATAAACCTGTTGCCCTGACATCCCACATTACAAAGGTCTTAGAGACACTTCTGTTGGTTCACCACAGAAAACAAACAAGCATATATCAGGGTCCGCTGCAATTTGCTTATTGCTGTGGAACTGGAATTGAAGATGACTTCATATACCTGCTTCAATAAATGTATTGTCATTTAGACAAGCCAGCACTATTAGGATTATGGGTTTTGATTTCTCCAGAACATTTAACACAATTCAGCCTGACTTGCTTTGTGAGAAACTCAGGTGGAGGCATCAACCATTGCCTGGATCAATCAGCCACTGCGAAATTTAGTTTCCCTTTGGGATTCATAGTGTATTTTTTAAATAAATTTACATGAGGTATTTTATTTTTTTCTTATTTCTCAAGATATACTCATTCTTAATACCGCATAAATTTCTTACATTTTTTTAAACCCTTTTCATATTTAAAAGAATGTTTTCCTAGACTAATTTGACTGCAAAATCTTCCAAATTCAAGAACTCTACATCAAATCATTTCCAGTCTTTTAATGTGGTTATGTGTTGATGACATATAAAGGAACTGCCCACACCTGCATATAAAATAGACCATGAGTTAACCGTCTAATTACTTTTGGTCTCTTTAAAAGAAGGTGGCACATGTTAAGGAGCTGAAACCCTTTATCCAGTTTGAAAGTACATAGTCTAAAATGAAAACTGTGGGTTTGCTCATTGTATCCATGTATGTTATATAACTATAATTTGAATATATTTCAGTAAACATCTTTTAAAAAACCATTAGTGTCAAAATATATATGGACCTGTAAAACAGTGGTATAAAATAATAGTAATAAGAGGAAAGAAACATCTCCAGGGAGTGCATTACTAACCTTTAGGTTTAAATTAGAATCTTTTTCATCTTTTTTTCTTTTGAGCAGAAGTTATTTTTATTGTTTAGCAACTAAGACAGTTTCAGTTGGTAAATAATCTATAAGTAGTCAGAGATGTGATCTAAAGGGAAGCTTCACAAAATGAGAGAAAACCTCTAGTAAACAACAAGTATAAATTGGGTTAGATGGTAATCTACATCAAAAACTAACAATAAATTCTACTTTAAAATTATGATTGGAGGTTGAAACAACTATGAGCAAATGCCCATCAGCAGTTAGGTTATAATACAAGAAAACGCAATAAAATAAACTCAATTTTGAAACGTGGCTAAGTTGCAAAATCCTACAGAGTCCAATTTACCATTCTAACTGTTTAGTTCAGGTGGTTGCCTCCAGTGTTCTTTTAAATCATTCATAAGGTTCTAAATTTGTTTGCTACTGTAAGCTATGGCAGGGCGTATGGAAGCTTTGTCTTTTTCCATTTGGGTCAGAGTGAAACCATTCTTTGCATAAGAGCAGCAAACTCAAACACATCCTTAGGCTTTTGGGCGAGGGAATGAATACATAAAGATTTATTGCAGAGCTCTTTGGGCTAAGATGAATAGCACTTCTCAGTCAGTTGATATAGTTTTACGATCAATTTGCCTATAGTGTCTATATGCATAAATGGAGATGTGGAAAAACAGGTAAAAGATATCTACAGGATGATTTGAAGCTGTACTGTATGTTTGCGTAAGTGCATTAGCAGGCAGTAGCCTTGGGACGCCACACAGAAACCAAAGAACTCCATTGAGGTTTGTGAAAGGCTGACTGATGACTCTGGTTAAGTCTAGAGACATCCCATAAACTAAAAGCATGATAAAGACTGACCTGTGATATGTTTTATGTGTCCTCTGAGACATTTTTCTGAAGACATTTATAGAAGTATAAAACAAAATATTAGGCAGTATTGTTGCATACATTCAGTTTATTTAGTTTCAGTTTGATTTTTTTCGTTTGATCAGCCTTTAAAGCAATAGTTGGTAATGTTGGAGAGCTTGCAAGATTTGAAAGCGGCACTCCTCCTCCCCCCTCCATTCAAAGCTAAGCCTTCCCTTGCAAACTCGAACGCCCATCTCACAGCAGAACTTTGCAAAACACTTTAACCAAACTACATAATGTCTACTATATTATTATTGTAGCTTTCAAGGTAGCATGCTAGGTTTAGCGATACTAACCATACAAGTTTTGGCATGTTATCTTTAGCAATACTAACTTTACGAGTTTTGGGAAGGGTCGTTGTTAATTATTCTGTCAACGGGCAAACCTGATAAGCATGGCGAGGAGGAGGAAGGACAGAGATGAAGGCATCTTGTTGTTTTTTTCCCAATCGGACCAAATGGCAGGGATTGGTCAGAGTTTTTAGAGTTCAAGTTTTTTAGCTAGTTAGTTTATTTGTATATTCTGGACTCTGAAACAAAGAGGCCATGACATTTGTCACACACCCACCCATCTAACATTTTCTTTTCTTTCTTTTTTTTTTCTGAATAATTCCGATCAGCAAAAGTTGGGAAAGACATTGTCCATCTTCCATAAAAAAGAGAAAATGCTCATCAGCTTCTCGTGTGGGATCCCAAAGAGTTCACAAACTAGGAAAATATTGTGCTTCCTGAAGTTTTAGGTTTGTCCAACATTCTCGAAGCCTCAGAAGAAGATAGTCAAGCATCTCGAGTTAATTTCCAAACCACAACAAATGATTCCTTGAGATTTAAACAATTCTTAGTTCCTTATTAATTTACCTTTAAACAGGCAGAGTAACAATACAAAGGCACCTTATTTTTCTGGGATTATTCTACCAATACGATTTCTGAATTACTGGCGAGGGTTTGAACTTTGGATAGACCAGTTCATAGAAAGCCACCATCTCAACTACAGTAACACCTGGTGGTTGAGCTAAAAAACTGTAAACCTTCAAACTCCAAAACACATAAACCACACATTTCTCAAATTTTAAATTGATGAAAATCTTTCAAAAATCACAAATTTTTTGGTTCTATGTTGATCTATTCCAAAAAAACAGAAATAAAAAATACAAACATATTTGTGGATGCAGTAAAATATGAAAAAGTAAAGTCGTGGAAAGATTTCTGCAAGTGGTTTAATCTTGTTCCTTAAAGCATGGACTCATTCCCAGTTCATCATTTTACTGTTTCCTGCTTTACAGCTTCATTTAATTTGCATATATAAACTGATGCCAATTACCTGCTATGAAAGTCATGGCAAAACATCAGTTTTTATTTCATTTATATGCAAGTTAACATGCAGATGCTGCAGGCATTGTGAGGGGGGAAATACTGTATGTGTGGATGTACAATACAGTCAATATAACTCCAAGGTCCAAGAACTGTTTGTGCTGCTGCATAACAGCAGCTGTCGACCTAATCCCACACAAAGGCAAAAATAAACAAAGTATGAATCGATGCAAAACAAATTCTTTTTTAAAACAAAAGCATCTTTGTTTATTAAGCCTTAAAATGATTGTGTACAATGTAAAGAAAACTCTACATCAAGGTATTTCATTCGTAGTAAGAACTACATGCAAATAGCTAATTTTCTAGGTTTATGAATCTAGAACCTAAATGAAAATAAAATGTTATCCAAACTATTGTTCTATTTGGATTTCACATTTCCTCCATAATAAAGCACTATGGTCCATCTAATAGTCAGGCACAGCTAACTTAAGACATCCGGTGCTCTAAAAAATAAAAGAACTACATTTTTTTTTAACAATCATTACTAAATAACAACAGCTGAATAGGAGGAAGATTAGATCTCCTTCCTGTGTAGAGAACAGGGGGGCTGGTAATCCTGGGCAGAGCTGGCTTTTATAAATCTCGCTCTGAGGGGCTAAGAGGCTTTGCTAATTGACAGAAGAGAAATTATGCATGGAACATAGAGTGGGTGAATATGGGTATAGATGGGACATGGGCCTCAGTGACAGCAGAGTGAGTGAGGAAAGACTGCAGCTGTTAGAGACCTCTGCTCAGTCTGCTGTTCGAGTCACACAAGCATCTTGTACAGCCTATTGCATAACGATAATTTCAAGCAAGATTAAATACAATTTCTTTAGAAACCCCAGTGGTTTGTTAGCATTAACATTAGCAGCAGTAACCCCAAACTCTTCTTATCCTGCCATAATTGATTTGTTTAATGTTTGGCAGGGGGAGGACGAAGCTCGCTGCTAACATGTCTTTGGACAAAAGAAGCATTAGTTGGGATTAATCAGGATTAACATAGAAAGAATTCTGATGGACAGAAACAAATAAAAAGCAGAGAAAAAGAAAAAAAAAATAATCCCTCCACCCCACATGCTCACTGTACTTCTAGCCGTCTAAAATAGTTTGGCATTTTAACGGTATTAATTGGCAGATGATGACAACAGCCTTCATTAATGTTGATGCATGGCTGTATGTGTGGTCCTGTCACCCGTCATCTATTCCTCTTTGTCTCTAGATGGGTTTCTGACACTTGTTTTTTTTTTCCCAACAAGTTACTGACAGAATGTGTCTAATCCTAAATTTCTGTATGACAATCTTTGTGTTCCATCAATAGCATGTTATAGCCACAATTGTTTCAAAACAACTTTTATATTTAAAATTCATTTTACATTTTTAAATAAGCCAAAATTTGAAGAGGAAACCAAAATTATCTTTATTTAGCATGCCTAAATTGAGATCGACCCAATACACTTTTGAAACTAAGAGAGTATGTAGCTGATGTGCTGCAGAAACAGTTTTAAGAGCTCCTTCAGTCAAAGCAAAAAATAAGGAGCCAATGGCACTGACTGTTGCATAAACAGGGATTATCTTCTTGTCATTTAATTTTCTGTTAGATTAAAGTGTATTATCTGGGAGGTGATCAGTGCCATGGGATGCATAGCTTTGACTTGTAACCAGTGGGTCACCGGTTTAAATCCAATCCTGGTCCTTCTCACCCTTCACCTGCAATTTCCTATTGATGGTGGTCAGAGGGTGCAGTTCAACTTGTGAGCAGCTTTGCTTTTGCTAGTGTGCCCCAGGGCAGCTGTGACTACAAGCTAGCTTGCCACCATCAATGTGTGAATGACTGAATATACTGTAGTGTAAGGTGCGTTGTGGTATTTGAACTTGATAAAGCACTACACAGTTCAGGCCATTTACTATATCTTTATAAAGAAAATAAGCAACACACAACAATGGTTGTGTTTTATTTGTTACAATTCCTCCCAATTTCAAAAAATGCATCCAAGGAAAAGGCTGGTTAGTGAAATTCTAAAGGAAGCAATGCAGTCAAACATCAAAAGTGAGAAAAAATCCAAGGTTAGACTAAAGAAACAAAACAAACTATTTTATTTCAATTTTTTTTAAATAACCTTTAGCCTTTTTTAAACGAAAACAATTGGTTTTAAGTCTTGTCCTGGCTTGGGAACTCTTTCTGAATGGATTCTTACATTCATACGGCAGCTTCTTCTTCTGTAATTGTATGTTGATGCTTGTGGCTAAATGCATTCTATGGTTTTGATGTCGCTTAAGGATCAGAATTAAAGATATGAGGCTTTTCCTAGTCAGTAAAAGGCCGGTTTTCTTTGAAGCATACCTGCTGATTCCAATTTTAACAAATAACATTTTCCTTTTCCCTTTCTTAAAACCACAACACATAAAAGACAAAACAAATGGTGCTGCCATTTCATGGTAGCTGACATAGTTCTGAATGTATTAAAGCATTTGTTGCAAACATTTATCTAAATTTTAATCTTATTGTATTAAAGTACAAGATACTTGCTGTTTTTCACTGAGTATTAAAGAAAAGAATGGTTCTGCATTTTACTTGTCAATCATTGTTCAGAGTAGATCAAATAAAAATACTCAGCTATGATCCCTGAATAATTCATTAACTAACACAATTTCAGTAACTATTGCAGCACACACTAAAATTATTTATTAATACAGCAGATGCAGTATTTCTAATATGGATCAGAATCTTAATGTATTTACTTTTAGAACACAGGAAAACATCAGTGTTTAATAATCATTTCCTGAATTTACATATGAGATTTGCTAGCAACAATGCCTGAAAACATTTCCCTTTAACTAACACAGAAGTGTGACACAGAGTTTTGTTAATTTCAACCTTATTTTTGCCAATGAGTTGTACTGAAGAAGGATAAGATGGTCTTGAATAATAATAAAAGACAACAAAAGAAAAAAATGAAGCTTTCAGGATTATTAGACAAAAACACAATTTTACTAACTCTAATATTCCTCCAGAACGGAGTGGCTATTCCACAAGTTACATAGTACAAATGAAAAAAAAATATTTAGAAACATATAGAGGAAAAAGAGGAAGAAACGTCAAACTAAATACCCAAAAGGAAAAGATTTGGATAAAAATGATAATAAGGGGTGCCTTTCAGAAGAAATTATTTTAAGCCAAGAGAACGTGTATAAAGGAGGTTCTAACTTTTCTGCAAAACTGCAAACTGAGCACAGTTTGACAAACTTGATAAATAAATCTACAACAAAGAGCTGACAGACTTAAACTAATAGGCAAATTAAACTTAATAAGTCATAATGTCTGACGTCTCTGCTGTTATGGTAATTTAATTTAAGAAGTAAAAATCACAAGTAGATACACACAGAGAGAAAGATCAATCAAGGTGTTTTAATAGGAAAAAAAGCCATTGCAAAAAAATAAATTGTATAAGAGAGGTCAGAATAACGTTTGGCAAGAAAAGAAGGGTTGAGGTGAGATACGAGACAGAAAGCATGAGCGGCAAGGCAACCCTCAGGCAACTGTTGAACTAACTTAATCAGATCAAGTTACTGACCTGAATAAACCCTGCTTGACTGGAACACAAAACTCCGATAACAAATCACCCCTAAGATCAGAGTGCTGTGTGTGAATTTTACACAACAGAATGGAGTGTAAAGCAACAGTCATTTTTACACAGACACTTTTAAACTGCAGAAATTGTTTGCAATTTATTTTATTTTAATTGGTGAATCAATAAACATTCTATTCTTTGTGTTATAGTATATTAAAAATATGCAAATAATTATTGATTGCACCCCCAACAATATGTAAAGTAAAAATATCAGATGTACCTTCAAATCACATGCATGAATTAATTTGGTACTAACTCGTGATCTTTACCAGATTTAGTTTTTTATCATAATGGCCAAAGTTGTTTTGTTTTGAGGAGGTTAGAAACAGATTTAGTTATTTTATTGCATTTTTATGACTGTTTTTATCTGGTTTAGTATCGACAGCATTTTAAATAATGTCGGATTAACAGCAAATCTCTTTTTTCTCTTCAAAAGTTAAAAAAACCAAACAACTACATGTTGTATTAGTCAAACAGAATACTTTAACAGTATAAACTTTAACCCTAATAGGTTCTCAAAATAACATTCAAGGTTTTTTTGCAGAGAAAACTAAACTAGTTTTAAGCAAATCTTCCTTCTGATGAAAACACACGTACTAATTTTCCTCAGGAAGACAGAGATGCAGCATTAATGATTCTCCGAAAATGTCAACGACTTCAGGCAAAACCATGACGACTCAATCCCCTGGGAACTTCAAAATGAATGACTTCATAAAATGCTGAGATGATTGAAGGAGAGGAAGAAATGAAGCAACATGGAAAGAGACAGAAAAAGATTTCTCTCCACCTGAACCAGCTTCAGAACCCGTTTACCAAGTCATGCGGCTTTTACTATTATTCCTTGACAGCATATAAACATGATGTGTTTTAATGGATCAATTCATAACTGTGTGCGGCTCAGTAGGTGTCCATGACCACAAGGAACAAAGACAGCATGAGCCTGTAAAGCATTTTACGCTGTGAGCATACCTATAATATGCTCTCACAGAGAAACGTAAGGACAAATTTAAAAGCCATCTTGACAAAAACTTTCATTAATGACTACTGCAGAAGACTAAAACTGCACATTGTGTATGAACAAGCTAAAGTAGAATGGTTTCTATATTTAACAAACTGTATTCATTGAGAACGTGAGGTCATTTTCACTCATGGGTTACGTAACCCTGAAGGCTCAATCATTCTGTGAGAGTAACCTTCGCTCGGATGCTGCTTTGTCTCATTTATCTCGGGCTCAATTCACATGTATCATCAGGACACCAAGAGCCACAATCATTTGGTAAATATTTGGTGCGCAAAGAAGACTAATAATCTTTGCGCCTAATATGTAAGGCCTGATAGCGTTGAATAAAAATGTAATGACACTAGAAAATCTCTCGGAGAGCGTAGAGTCACTGCTGATACTTTCTGGTTTAGGGGGGAACTCTTTGTTCCACCAAAAAATGTTAATGAATCCTTTTTTTAAAAAAAATCTCTGCATCTGAAGAATGAAGTGGATCATCACCAAAATGTTACAGATGGTTCCTTGGACTGAGGTGCGCCTTTTGTAAAAATGTCATTTAAATCTGTTCATAATATTTGAAGCTATCCTGTACAAAGACAGACAAACAGACAGACTCTACTAATAATATAACCTCCTTGGCGGAGGTAATGAAAAGTTTGATTAATCATTACGAATAAAACAAGAAGTGATTATGTAAAGAGAAGTAAGATATTCATAAATACAACAGGACTGCTAATATAATGACATCTCCTTTGGTGACCAACTGATTGAGAGAAAGGAAGGACTGAAGCATCAGAATAACAATGGAAGTCAGACAAGCTTTATCAGCTCTACCTGAGTGTTGCCAGAATGTAGGTGTCTGAATTACAGTTTTTGTCACAAGCAGCCATTGACCACCACTAAAAAATGAAGACAGACTGGATGTTTTAACAACAGTTCTTTAAAATTCTTCTTCCTTTTCCATCGATATGTTACATCAGTATTACTTTATGAACTTAAACTGAGGCAAGGTTATAGACATGTTCAACCTTTCACAAGGCAACCAAGGACAAATGTAATAAAGAACTTAGTTGAAATGAAGTTTGATGGCAAATATCAAAGTGAGTTGACAAAGAAAATCTGCCCTTTTCCCACCAAAACAATGTGTGAGAATAATTGTTGCACACCGACTCAGAGCAAAACTGATAATGTTCTACCAGGTGCAGATGGAGGTGGGAGGAACAGAGGAGATGAGTAATTAAAAAATGAGGAAAGATTAAGCAAATGGGCTGAATCATGACATTTTCTGAAGTGCAAACTTTGCTTTGGTGTCCTTGAGAAATATGATTGAATGGAGATGTAAGTAATAAAGCTTCAGGCAGCTCCTCAGTGAACTAATTTTCCCTCAGATGAGTGCCTAACTTTACCCCTGTAACCTTTCCACTCCCTGCTGATTTTCTTGCGACCACATAGACATCTTTACATTAGTTAAAGCTAAGCCTAGCATGCTACCTTGAAAGCTACAATAATAATATCATTTATTTACAGGTGAATTAGACATGATTTAGTTATGTTGAAGTCCAAAGTGTTTTGAAAGAAATGGCTGAAAGATGCCACCTAGAAAATATTAGACCTATAATACACTAAAAAGTAAAACCTCACTTTTCTAAAAATACACTTTTCATGTTTTGCAAATACAAATATGCGGTTCCTGCAATTGCCCCAGTGCAAAAAATATGTTTTAGTACAATGCAGCTGGCATTGCTATGTTTAGCATTCTTCAATATATTATACACAATTGAAATGAAAAAAATGTTTAAGCAGAACCCAAAAAGTCTTTCTTTAATATAAAATGTGTATGTTTCTGTAAGGGTCCTTTTTCGGCAAAAAAATATACCTGGAAAAAAATAAGAAAATGTATAAAGTATGGTGTAGTTAAACTACACATATAAGTACGTTTGTTCAGAAACCTACTCAACTAAATGTAAATAGTAGGGTGTGAAAATTGGTCAAGAAATGACTGAGCTAATGGGACTAATTAAGATTTATGTCATGCTAAGAATGACCTATGGAGGCATTTTGCTACTACTAAGCAGCATGGACAGTATTGTGATAATAATGCATAAACTGAGGAGGATGGAAAAGTTTTAATGTCTTCCAAAAAAGAGAAACATTATGAGGATAGGACTGCATTTTTCACAGCAGGCCCACCCAGACCACAGAGAGTTGGAATTGGCACCAAAAAAAGCAGCGAGCAGCAGGGTTACAGCTGTATCATATGCCTGCAAGCTCAAAAACACAGGGCAAAACACAACGTCACGTCCCATACTGAGAGTTCTCATCTGTAGAAAGAATTTTAAGTGGATTCGGATCAGTAGGGAGGCTGACTATCACTTTGCTGTTAACAGCATTCAAGAGTGAAAATGACACAAGTGACAACAAAGTAGAGCATATGTCAAAATCAAGGAAGACAAGTTTAAAACGCAGAGGGGGGGGGGGGTCTTTATGGTTTAATAAAATATGTTGTAATGAAAAAATATGATTTGATTTACTGACTACTGCAGTACAATCTTACACTTTATTTTTCCACCAGTATGTAGACGTTATAAGTCCACCATGATGTGTCATCAAATAAAACTAAAACTTAAATATGAAATATTCGAGAGCATTCATGTCTCTTTAACACGTCTCGGTGTTATACAAGTTATAAAGATTTCTAATTGACTTTTAATCCTGTTTTCTTTTCAATAAATTCAAAAAGCTGAAAGTTTGGTGTGTTTTGTTGAAACCAGACAGAAATAAACTGGATACATGATGGGAACACCTACACAGAGCACCCCATGCAAACTACAGCTGATATTCAAATGTGTTGTAATAAACATTCAAGGGAACAGTGGGAGTTTCTTCCACTACATCTGCCAGAGGATGAGGTAAACAGCAGGAGAAACAGCCAAAGTTCCCCATATGTCTCTGAACTGCCTCATTTTGTACATTAAAAGAAAATAATCTATTCAGAGTTCCCTCGGGATACAGAACCTAGCTTTTAAATCCACACTTTAAAGGATCCTTGTTTAGCAGAACACAATGAATAAAAAAATTGTGTGCATTTTTTCATTTGCCAACATTTCACACTTATCAGTGAGAACATTCAAGTAAAATTCAAGAAAATTTCCGGCAAAAACACCTGAAGAAATAGTTGTGGATGGGACTGTTTTAGTGATTAGAGGTAGGAATGCTTATACAAATCAGTGATTATAGTGAAATAACTATAGATAAACTAATATGAGGAAAGTAGTAGAAAACCCCAAAAGGCCTTGAAAGCTATTTAAAAGTCCTGAACATCCCATAAATTATAGAAAGAGCCAACCTCATACTCTTCGTAACCATCCAAATTGCTGCACCTGTTCATTTATTCATACTTTAGTCGTTTTTGTGTCCTTCATGGTGTGCCATTTTCAAATATTCATTCCTGTCTTTGCTCCCACTTTTTGTAAACGAAAAATGATTGATAAAACTGAAGAAAACATGTCCTTTTCTTTTGGTTTGGGTGAGTTACACCAAGATCTAAAGATTTTATGGGGGTCCCCCTGATCTCAAGGCTATTAATAATTACATTGTGAAGCCAAAATAAGATCTTTTAAATGGAAAACCATAGTTCCAGCGCTTCCATAAACTTAGTAAATATTTTTATAAGATAAAGATCTAAAGATTTTTTAAAAATGAAAATGAATCTGTCTGGTGTCCGATCTAATTGAGGTCATTCTTTTTAGATTATGAGAAACCGTGTAGGTTGTTATTTTAAGAAGATTATCATGACTGATTTATGTAGCAAACAAAAGGTATATTATAATGATGAGGATCGTGGTACAAACAAAATGAGAACATGAGGAGATATAATCTAAAAATATAACCTTACTTTTAATGGTTTAAAGCCCTCGGAAAGCTGCTCCAAAGAAAAACTTGCAATGTTAGAACCTTATATTGTTTGGGTTTTTTTTTCTTACATACATTCCTTGTTATATTTGCTAAAACAGCCAAAAACTAGGAAAGCCTTTAGGCTAAATAACAAATACAGAAACCATCTTGTTTTTGCTCATGACAGGGATTGTTGTGTTCTTTCGTTATTTTTTTTACCAGCTTGTCTCCACAATGAGCTTTCCCAGTTTATAAATATTAAATACTTATTCAAGGTTTTCCTGGTGCAGGCTCTACAATTCCCAGTAAATTCACAACTTCATATTTCAGAACAGGACAAAACAAACATTACCCAAAACAACACAAAACCCAGCACCTAAACCTCCCTTGATCACCAATGGCCTGGATGCCTCCTCTCCACTGTGATAAACTCAGCTGTATTTACTTTCCCCTTTCTATCTGATGCCACACTCTGTCCTTCCTCGCTTTCATCCCCCGTTTCCGTTTCTCCCATCATTTCTCTTCACAATCTGTCTCCTTGATCGGCCGGGCAACAAGACAAACGGAAAGCATCCAGGGTAATGAGGTCAGTAGCACTTAGATGTAGAGGCTGAATGAGGGATAATGAGGATGCAGAGGACTTTTGCCCCAAACCCACACACAGTGTGCTTTAAACTTTCACCCTTCTCCTCTCTGCTCAACTTCTGTCACCTTGTGTTACACTTGATTTCCATAAGGTTTCATTCCCCTCTTCGTAAAGCCTTAAACTATTCAATTTGTTCTATTTTATTATTTATCACTTGATCCACACTGATCTTTTGTGATCCCAAATGAGAACCCTTAAAATGTTTGTGCATTTGTAATTAGTGGAAATGTTCCAGGTGATTTATTAAGACTCTGTGTGCAATTCATAATTGGTACAAAAGTGCTATGGGCTGCTCCTATATGAGAACGCATTCACCAAAATTTGGAAGAGCAGAGTGGATTTATTTTGCATGTCTAAAGAAACCCACAATTTGCAACAGCACTGCACACAGATGACAGGTATGATCTTGGTGTGGAGAAGATGTAGGTAGTGGGTGAGTTACAGATTCATTTTGTCCAAGAGTCAGGCTTTTTTATGATCCTTTAGAGTAAAAGTTTCAAAGTTTGAACGCTTTAGATTACCATTAAGCCTTTATGTGTTATTATTGAACATCAAGCTATAAAATCCTGATTATTTTAATTTCAAAGGTTAATGTCAAATTTTATTTAAAATAGAAGAATGATACAAACAAAAATAGTAAATAATGATATTACATTTTACATCAAGGAAGGAAACAAAACAACTCCTCTAAGGAGCAAAAACTTTAATAAATTTAGTAAGAAATGAACGTGTGACAAAAGGAAATCCCTTTAAAATAAGTTTGAATTTAAAGGATATTAGACCACAACCTTGAACATGAATGTTAAACGAAGTCTAACCCTGAGCTGTTACCTGAGACCCATAAACTGAGTGTGAAACATCCTCCAGCTACTAGTCAATCAAAAAGACAATGGGCCAAAATGCCCCCAAGATATAGAACTGCTATCAGTCCTCATGGTGATAGATGGACCCAACACACACCCACAGTAACAGATGTGAGATGACAAGCTGAGGATGGTAAAAACATCTAGAAGGTCAATTTTGATTTTTTTTTCTCTACATAAAAGACAGTTTTTCAAAAAGAGAAACTTTCATTAAAAAAAAATTATAATGAAGTACAACCGGTTTGATTGTTAAAACATTTAAACTCCAACAGTGCTCAAATATTCATTAGTGTTTGCTAGTGTCATAGGCTGGTACTCATCTCTCTCATGTGTATTGGTTAATGGATATGAAAACACATTAAGCATGTCCCCCACCCCCATGCTCTGTCCAATAATAACAATGTGGGGCAGCTGGATCAGCCAGATGTTGGTTGGTACATTTTTTGCATGTTTTGGAGTGCGTGAGTGCCCATTGTCAGGTGCATCTACTGTATCTCCACTCGTGCATAAGTAAAGAAGTGGCTGTTCTTCTGTAAAACTCTGATCCTGACATAAAAAACGGGCTGCACTGCTAAAATATTACACATTGTAAAAAAAAAAAAAAAAAAGCATGGTACCGGGTCTGGCTAATGAAACAGTCACTCACTCGGAGGGGGATCTCTTTATGGCTCTGGTCCTGATATTTTTTGTTCCAGTTTATGTCTGATTTATACAAAAATCTTTCTGAGAATCACCTACTTTCTCTGTTTTAACCTGGTTGGTTAGTCTGTCGCGTGACCTGATGGACACCATTGGTGAAGCATTAGAAAACTGGTGACCAGATGGCTGGGCTTGCCGTTACTGTCCTGAAACTGGAGCACTGGGCTAAGCTTCCATTATACAGGCTTAAAAAACACACACTAATCACCCAACAGCACTCTGCACAATTGCTGCTTTTATAGCGTGCCACCAGGAAGTGTGTGTGTCTAATCTTAGTACTGCTCCCTCCCTCTCTTTCTCTCTCAGAGAATATCATTCACTTTTCTCACAGGTTATGCACCTGGACATCACTGTTACACATATAAACAAAAAAGAAAGATAAAAAAATAATAAATTCAGTAAAATTACTGTACATTAAAGACAAACTAAAGATAGTTTTGGGTATAAAAGTTGTTCTCATTTTAACATTAATAAAAAAACTGGAGTTAATCCATCATCATAGATGATTTCAAATTTTGAAAAAATCATGCATTATTTCAAATGTTTCTGTAATTCATTGCACAAACATTCTCTTTAAATGGGTTAACGTAAAGGCATCTGTAGATGCAGGATAAACTGCTTTTTAATCTGCTGTCTATATCTTTATTGTCCTGAATCTTTTGTCTTAGCGTCAGCAGCTGAGCCAGAAAGTGTTGACGAAGGGTCAGATCACTAATCATGTTTGACGGCATCTAAGGTTCTTCTGGGCTGAAGTGACGTGCCAATGAGAACTTTTCTCTGACAAAATACAGATAAACAACTTAGAGCACTGACACATTTAAGAAATAAAACACTTTTTCGAGTTGGAGGGTTAACCTTAGCTTCTCCTGCTGTGCGGTGTAAATGCCCTGAGGTGAGGACATCATACCCTGAAGCCAAAACTATTCTGTACACCTTCTTCTTTAACAGAGAGATTAAATACATGGATGCAATGAATAAATAGAGGACTTGGCATAAGCATTCCTACATCTTAAATTTCCTAACATTTTCAAGAAATTCAACATCACATTTTTTATGTGTTTTATTTAGACGTTTATATGGCAGATCAATACACATCAGGACTTTTTATTCACTCCTGAGTCGACACGTTTCGCTCTGAAAGCAGACGCAGATGTTTAGTAGTTCAGTTCAAACAGGTTTTCAAATTTAAACACAGAAATATTTTCCAATTCCCATTTTCTAGCTCAAGCTCAGTCAGATTGGAAAAGGAGCACCTGTCTTCTGCATCTCTAAAGTTTTGCCACAGAATAGCAAACAGATTGATTCTACATCATAAATGAGCCATTCAAATGCATGATCTGAACCCGTTGCTCAGTCTTTACGTTTAGTTATTGACCTGTTGGAAGGTGAACATTCATCCCAGTATAGAACTTTTTTCCACAGACTTCAAAAGGGTTTCTTCTAGGATTATCCTGTTTGCTCAGTCCATCAACTTTGACAAATGCCACGGGGATGCTTTTTTCTTCAATGGCCTGAATTAATGGGATGATGGATGGAGTAAAATACAGATTAATGGTGGAGGAAAATTTATTAAGAGTTTGTGATGTGAGTTTATCACAGGAGCTTTAGCTTGTGCTATAAAGCATGATAATTTTTGACATTGGGAACCAATGTCTATGCTTTATATTAAGCATAACCATTGGGTTAGGAGATTAAGATTTTCCTGCTTCTGCAACCCCCCCCCCAAACAAGGGGGATACATCAAGACAACACTTTCAATGATATTTACAGGTAAAATATCAACATATTCTCCCAAATCAACCACAGCAGTTATTTTATTTTCTCAGGTGGATCTAAAAGGTCATAACATGTCCTTTTGAACTGGACTGTTTTCATTTTTCATTAACACGAACCTCTGTTTGTTATATCACTACTGAAGGGTACACCGTGTCTGGTTTGCTCAGTTGGAGAAGGGCCAGCTGTGAGAGACATTGTTCGCCAAAGCTCCACAGTAAAGTGGGATAAAAGTTTAACAGGAGAGGCAGTTAAATTAAATCACTTGTCACAATGGACTGAAATATTCAAAGCAATAAATTTTTTATTGCACAGCATTTCATTCTCAACTATTTTAGATGGCAATCGTAGTTAGATGATGGTGACTGAATTAGTTCACTATTCTTCTGCTTAAATTGTACATTTTTTACTTTGTACATAATTAGAACTGTGAAAAATCAAATTAAAAAGGAAAAAAATTGAACATAACCCCTACTCTTTGACAAGTATGGAGTCCTAGACCATACAGAGCTCCACAAATGTATTCATACCCTTGGAACATTTTAATTTTTTGCTTTTGTTTGTTTGTTTTATATCAAAAGTTCGCCAGAGTTGATGAGAAGATGGTTGGAGCCATATATGGTACAATCCTGGAGAAAACCTATTGGAGGCTACAAAAAAACTCTAGGCTGAGTCAGAGGTTCATGTTCCAGCAGGACAAAACCTGTTACAATATAGTCAAAGCTATAGTGGACAGTTTTTGGCCAAAGGCGCCATCGAAGCCAAACTCTAAAACAAACTAAGGATCTGTGGCAAGACTTTAGGAAAACGTTCTCACAGATAGTCTTTATCAACACTAAATGAGCTGGACCTACTTTGAATATAATGTGGGCTTTTAATGGATATTTTAACTCAACAAATAACCCCAAAAGATTTTCAGCCTTTATTTTATTGCCAAAAGAGTCTGAAAGGTACAGACTTAGGAGGATCAATACACATGCATGTCACACTTTCACTCTATCGTTATCCAACTAATGACTTAGTTATTACACTGTTATGTTACTTCATATCTAATGAAACTATTAATTACAACACAGTCAATTGAAGCGACTTTTCATAGCCACACTTCTGCTACAGGAAGAGGTTTTTACAGCAGAGATGGAGCATTGGAGCTGAGATAGTGGCATACGTGACGCCATCTGGCTGAGGAGCGTAATGTGGTGGGATGTTCGGCAGGTATTCGTTGCTTTTAACACAGGCTGAGAGGAGATTCAATGGAGGAGAGCTCTGCTGATTAAGAAACAGCTTTTCTAAACTAAAAGTCAGAGGTTAAATAGTCCAGTGATTTGGGCACTATTGAATAGGTAATAAAAGTATGTGTATTTTATGCATTTATTTTATTGTGTTAATATCATTATTGGTAAATACTCAAAGCTGCAAATGTTTTTACCGAATAGTTTGTTCAGATTTTGATTAGGTTCCACAGTTTAATTTCTAATATTAAGTGATAAATAGAGGCCTCAGTAATATTAAAACATTATTTATATATTTATTACAGATATTTTCAATTTAACTGATATTACTATACATAGAGATTTTAAAACTTTATTTAATCTCATCTCACTGCTAGCGTTCTGTAGCAAAAAGTCTAAACAAGATTACTTAAAAAAAAAAAAACTTAAATAGGGTAGGGTTAATGGGAGGATATGTATGCAGAAAAATGCTCAGAATACAGTATCAATTGCCAGAAATCCAGTGCTAGTAAAAGAGTGTCATAGGTTAGGCCAGTATTTAAAATGATCTCCTCCCAGGTCCTGGCTAAGTTGTCAGGGGTCTGATTATACAGATAGCTTCTACAGTGCCAGAAGACTATTTTCTCATGTTAAAAGCTCTGCCACTCCAAGCATAAACTCACTTCATTGCTCACATCATCTCCAACATCTTCTGCCATTTCTGTACTGGAACAGTTGCAGTAAAACCAATTGCTATTCAACATTTATTAGTTCCAAGTTATTCATAGAACCAGAGTCACAGGCACTAACCTTAGCTTTCAGCTGATATTATGAACAAAGACATCAAGCAAACCAAAGCCAACAAGGGTTTAAGAGGTAACCAACAAGCTGCAGTTCCTTGTTTACAATCTTTAATCTTGTTATCAGTGTCTAATCAATGTGGATATCTGGCCTACAAATGACTTTTGTTATTAATACACATTGCTAAGCTTTTACCTTTGTTTTTATTTTTTAAAAAACATTATAAATAAAAAGAAAATCCAGTTTAATAGAAGTAGACAAGCAGTTAACCAGAGAATAGGTTTTCTTTTTGTTTTGTTTAGTTTTTGTTTTAAGAAATTGCTACCTAAGCTAATTGCTTAGTGAACAGTTTATTTGTTTTACAAAGATGAGCAATATCTCAGTTCATCTTTGTCTGCTAGCAGTTCCACTCACTGACTGCGTTTAATTTACTCATCTTGGCCTCAATTTACTTCCCTAAGATGCACTCTAAACTCCAATCCCTCGTCCTCGCCTTGTGCCCAGTCATGTATTACAGGTTTAACAGTCTGCCATCTTGGCAAATTGTCTCATCCCAGAAAAGAGCTCAGTCAGCATGGCTTGATGATGTCACTTTCATTCGTCCTCCATCCAACACGACACCCCAGCTGCCTCTTAGGGGACCGGATGGGTGTCAGGTTATGCATCTTGCTGACTGCAAGTCGGCAGCTTAGTGTTCCCTGCTCGGATCAGCTACTCATCATTCATCCAGAAGTGGTCCCTTTCAAAATAAAGTTCAAGGATCTAAAATAAAGAGCAGAGACAAAGCTGATATAATATTCTGGTTTATGTATGGACAGTTATGTGTAATGTCCTTTTAATGACAGAGGAGGCCACTTACACCTGCCATTAAGAGCCATTAAACCCTGCAGAAAGCATCTTATGCCTGAATGTGTGCATTTAACCAAATCTGAGAGATCGATGTTAAGTGTTTATTTGGAGGAAGCAACATGACATGTTTTCCATTTGACTTGGCTGGAAACTGTCTGGCACAGCACTAAAATGTCTCCTATTATTTAAGATTAATGCAACATCTTCACTTGTTTTGCTACCAATTGTTTGTTTTGCTTTCCAGTTAAAAAAAGATCACATATTGTGGTGAAGGGTTTATACCCACTGTAAATGTATTGGTTTTATTTTTAAACCTTTCATGTTTTTAATTTGAAATGCAGCAATTTTCCCTTGATTTGCGGTTAAGCAGTGATAAACTTGCAAATAAGTGAAAATATTGATAAAACTGAAAACTATGAACCTTTTGTTTTGTTTTCGTTGAATTTTTTAGGAGGATTGGGGTAATAAAATCCATCAATTAATAACTTCTCCAATGTTGAGTTAAAAAACACACAAACCATCAGCATAATAAACAAAAATTAATTTGGGAAATAAGCTTTGATGCATAAGTTAACGCTTTGTAGTAACAGAAATAAACTGGCAACATTTGCAATACATACTAAATCTAATCATACTTTTTAATTACCTCTTGAATTTTCAAATACTGAGCCCATGACCTTATGGAGCAGTTATCACATGTTATCTCATCACACAAAATCTGCAATCAGGCCTCATTTACATTGGAATAAGTCTCTCCTGTATTTTGATTTGGCCAAATTAACAACAAAGCTGCTATGATTCACAACGTTCTTGCTGTAACCATTTAAAAGTAG
>JAUZNJ010042904.1:7483-33379 GCA_034780135.1 Jordanella pulchra | reverse complement strand
GAAACCTCCAGCAGAACCAGGCTTAGTGTGAGCGGCCATCTGCCGAGGCCGACTGGGGTTCAAGGAGACAGAAGCAATGTGTAATTATTTTGGCCCGTATAGCATTTAACACAAATTGTGATTTGTTTGGATTGTATCTGACCAAAGCAGCCTCCTCCAAAGTGGTTTCCAAGTCTAGTCCATTCTGCAATTTTTAGACGCATTGCTTCTTCACCAAAACAGAATCCAATGGTAAAAAGTATTCATCATGTCCTTAAACTCTTCAGAGATCTAGTACCAGCCAATTATTGGATTCAAGTGTATTATTTCTGTAATCATTTTTTTAAATTTTACCACAAATAAAAAACACATTTTTTTATACAAAAAAGTAAAAGATATGTCATAGATAAATAAATCTTGGCTCATAGTGATCCCCACCAGCCAACAGTAATGGTAACTACTGTCATTAATGATATTGCTATAACTATAATCATTATTTGGGCTTGTTTCTTCTAATATTTATTTATCTTTGATTATTTTGTCCTAATATCTTAAGAAATGGTCGTATATTATAAATTGAAGTAAATGTATAGCAAATATGTACATACATCATCCTTATTCAGCATATATACAACCAGTATGCAGATAATGTCTAAAGAACAAACTAGATTAGTACATTTACAAGTTTATTCAGATTCTAGTTCATGGTGTGATAGTTTTGTCTTTGGCTTCATTTATTTTTGCTACAGAGAGTTCCATATTATATTTAGGTATGTTTGAAAAGAGATTCATCTAGAAGTTGCTGGAGAAAGATAGCTCTTAAGGAATAAACACTGGCAATGGGTTTCTTTCAATAAGAGCTGTCATCCTGTGACTCTTCCATCAAGGGCAGATCTGCACAGTGCATAATCAATAGTTGCCTTTTCTACATATTTTTCCACCTCAGCTGTTAAACTCCTCCAGAATTTTTGCTTTCATTGCCATGAAATGTTCAGAGCTTTCGATATTTCTCCTATAATCTAATTTTGCTTTAAGCTTTTCCTCTTTTCTATGACACAGATGTTATATAGTTAAAACACCTGTACTCCACTTGTAGCTGAGAAAATTATGTAAATATTTTGTTCAATACTTCAGAAGCTAAAAATGATAACCAGAAAAAGGAACCAGAAGACGTTCTTCTTTTATTAGTTATTTTTGCAGCAGCATGAAGACTTTTTTGGAGTAACAGCTCACCCAACTGATTTAATTTTTGTTCTCCTAGATGACAGAGCACAGTGTGTGCTGGGGCTCATGCTGTGCATGGCTTGACATCATTATCTTTTTTCACTGATTTTGTTATGTCAAGTCTTCTTTGTATTGGATACATAAAAACAGACTGTATCTTTATTTATAGACTACTGCTTTATAAAAGGTTCAAAGAGTTGCAAAGAAACAGGTCAGGTAGAAATCAGCACATAATAAATGAAGAGCTGAAGGCAGGAACATTTTTTTTAAATATAACAATTCCTCGTTAATGAGTTTATTTGTGTCAAAATTTATCTTAATTGGTTTTGATTAAAGCTTGTTATTAAGGCTTTTTTTTTTCAGGGCTGCACCGTGTGTTATTTAGTGCTACAATAGTCAAAAAAATAAAGAAAAGAAAAGAAAAATGTATTTTTTTCTTATTGTGACAGTGTGGGGTCCTGTCACTATGCCTCCGATTGATGAGGCATCCCTACTTGGCTAAGAGGATATCCTTTTGGCTGACAGGTCAGCACGCGCGACTTTCACCTAGGTGTCTAGGGATCAACTCCCACCTGGGCACTCTGTTGTGTACTTTGGCACATTATTTATTTAAAGTTTTACCCCAAAATGGAAGTTGTCTTAAAGTTCAACATCAGCATTAGATTTATCATTTAAACAATGAAACAGCTGAGGATTTAAAAAGATTGTGATTAAAAATAAACTGAAAAGTCTTCCTGACATTGAGTGACCCATCAAAATAATCATAAAAGCTTCACATAATAAATTAAATTATTAATATTTTAACAGACAGCTGCTTAGGAAAAATGACGGACATTTATTGGAGAAAATATAAATATCTCTAACTTTATAAGACACCAACAACTGATTGAACTATTTAGTTTGCTAGACTGTTTTGGTCCTTTCACATAATATCTAAGGTATTTAAGTAAAATCATGTTTTTTTTATTATTATTTTTAAATTCAAGTATAGATGATCCAAACAAGATGTTCATACATCTGGGTGACTTTTTAATTCTGAACTGACACCATGAAAAAGAGGGTTTTTTTAATTAAAAAAAAAAGACACATGAATATCACAAAAGAAATTTGGACAAATTGTTGAAAAACTATGCTTTCGGAAGTTTCTCTATGAATAACTGTGTAAGCATATTTGATTGTTCCTGGATAATTAGGATCTGTATTTTTAAGCTGCTTTGTTGTACAAAGTAGGGGCTCAGTCCAATACAAACCAGCATCACTGGTTATGTCTGGATTATAATATACATGAGCATAAAAAGTTATCTCCAACCGTTCGCATGGAGAGTGCAAAAAAATTCTTTATGTGGGTTTCTCAAACCTCACATGACATTTTTAGTACTGTATAAATACCGTCTATGGGACACATCTGATTAAAATTAAACCTTTTCAAATTATGTATTTCTAAGTAGTTAATTTGCTTGCTAGCAGGATCTCAAGCTGTGTTTACATATTGATATATTTAAGCCACAAGCTGTCCACTGGAAGCACCAGTATGCTGTTTACACACAGAGTATCTTAGATAGAAACTTAATTATGTTTTTTTATTTTAGGGAGAAAGTTTTCATTGATATTCAATCAAACTAAACATACAGTAGTTCATTTTAAAGTATTGTAAATCCGATGAGTAATGAGGCTGAAGTGTCTCATACCCTCGGTCAAATTTTACAGGATTAAAACTGGGTTTTAAAGAGAGATCCATCTTCAGATCTCAGCTAGCATGTGTTTTCTTGATCTGTATTCATTTTCTACGCCTGGATCTATGCGATTTAGATCTGAGCCAAAAGTTGAATCTCAACTAGTAAACTTAAACTTGACTTTAATTTTTCTCATGGTACCAACTCCTGTTGACATTTTGGGTTGTATTGTAGGTCATTGATCAATATCTAATGAGTATTATGAAAATCGGTTAAAAATGTTAAAATAGCAAGAGCCCATATAACTCCACTTTTTACCAAGATTTGCAAATTAATATCGACAAGTCAGGTGAATTTATTAAAGTAGCCTACAGAAAGTCCCACATGGGGCACATTTCCTTTCCATATGTCCCCTATATGTTAATGTTTGCAGAAAATGACTGATCAGGGTTTTCCAGATTCAAGCACTTTAATACAGCAGAGCGGCTTGGTTGCAGAAACATCTGTCTTTCAATAAAGATTGTCCACAGTGCAACAGCACACATATTTTTCTAGAAAAAAGTCTGACTGCCCAAAGAAAATAGATAAGTTACTGTAAGATGTGCATATCTTCACAAATATGCAAAGGGATGGGCCACCTTCCAAGCCTCCCACTCTCATACTCATGTACACACACAGAGAAGCACACACACTGCCAATTCCACTACTTCTCCTGCAGTCCAGCTGGCACTGTGAAAAGGGAAGCTTTGATGTTGGAAGAGACCAAAAAAAAAAAACCTGCTGGAATTGCATGATGGGAAGAAGCTGTAAGTGCCTCTGTCAGTATTAAAACTATTTTAGCTACTGTGCTGGAGGCAGAATTGAGACAGCTGGAACAGGAAGCTTTAAGCGATTGCAGGATTTCCTAAAAACAGGTTGCTTGTTGGACTCCTCTTCCTGAGGGCAGTTAGTGGACACTGTGCATTTCTGGGTTATATATTGATGTGAGGTGCAAGGGGAGTTATATATTGATTATTTTTGTATTAAAGTATTTGCATACCCCTATTATTTTACCCCATCACACAAGTTTTAAGACCAGCCAGCACACATTGATCAATACTATTTAATAGATACAAAATGACACCAGATATTCCACTAAATTGTCTTTCAAATCAATATCTGTGTGACTATAATCTAAATGTAGAGATGTAATGGCATAATATTTGACAGATTGTCTCATCAAAGCTTCTCTAGGCCAGAATGAACTACAAGAATAAAATGTGACTGGACTGTTAAAAGAACAGAGCATTAATTTCACCACACATTGCTTTTAAATAACCAAACATTACATCAACTATTTCCTTTTTTTTTTTCTTTTTTTTTTTGTGCCACTGCAGTCCACATACACACTCACAGATCAAACAAGCAAAAAGAAGGACTTCTGTAGATACCCAGACCTTGTCATTAGAGCCCGCCAGCCTCCGCTGAGACTGCAACCAGGTCTGTGTCCTATTTTTTACAAAGCTGATTATTCCTCAGCTTCGGATCACTAAGGAGTCGGTGATCAAAGACCTACTGGATTTACACCACTGGAATCTTGAGCCCTTCATGCCAAATAGATGTGTGCTCTGACACCTGTTGATCAAACCAAAGAACTACAGCCACTTCTAAGAAGGATTATTATTGTTTCAGTAAGTTTCAAATGCTGGTGAGCTTTATAGAAAATACCTGAAGAAATGGAAACATGAAAGAGTCTTGGGCTGATTTGGGGCATGCTGAGCTAAAAGTCAGCTGGAAAGGGTTAACTCTCCTAATGCCATATCTCTGTGATGTCCAAGGACCCATGAATTCCTGCCCTGATAAGCTGTCAGGAACATTGCCCTTTCTACAAATTGTGCATGTGTGCATATGTGTGATGAGGAAGTGCAAGCTCCAATGGACAGCCTCAAGGTTATATGCTATTAGAACAAGACTGCATAAATTCTGACTAATAATTCATAATAATGACCCCCAGTTTGCTGGTCCCTTGTTTATCTCATGTTCATTAACATGCCCGCCTTGTGGTGCTTATGCTGTAAAACTTCTCAGAAGTGTGAGAAAGGAGGAGTCATTAGAGGGCATATGGAAATGATTAGAAACTGCAGAAGTGGATCCTCCCACAGTTCCCTGATAACAAGCACAAATACAGTAAGGAGGAGATAGGCCATTAAAAATGTTCTGCTTATTGGCACCATGTGTGTATGAGTTGGAGTGTGCCACTACCTCTGCGGTGCTATTTTGACCTCAATTGGCTCTCATCCTGTCTCCTTGGCCCGTCACTTCCTTGATCATGAGCTTAGATTCCCAGGGCAGCCTTGAGTGTTGAGCCTTGATACTTTATGTTTTCCAGCCCAAAGCAGTAATTTTGTTTCTTTCGGATTTCTAACCATCATGGTTCTTGACAGTTAAATCCAAATATGCTATCCCCTCTGAACCTTCTACTAATATGTGTTTTACATCTTCTTGAGTATAATTTGTTCGCTGTTGTTGTTTTTAATGTTTTGTCATTAGTTGCATATTTTTGGGTTCAAAACTATTGTTTATATATGTGCACTTCTTGACTATATCTTTAAATTTCCCTTTTGGAAAAAATAAAGTTGAACTAAATTGAAAATAGTTGAGCTGAGTTCAGCTGAGTTGAGATGAGTTGAATGTGTGGACTTTTTGGGGTACACTGTCTTCCCCCCACATTCCAAAAATATGATTCTTATATTAATTGCCATATCTGGCATCTCTAAATCGCCCTTAGATGTGAATGCATGGTTGTATGTCCACTTCTTGCTCTGTGATGGACTGGCGACCTGTCCAGGGTATATCCAATCATTTTTTCATAAATAGTTGGAGATAAGCACCAGCCCCTGTGACTCTGACCAGCAGAAGAAGGATGCTTAGATTTACTAAATGTCAGAAATCTATAGATTTAAACATGTTTATTCATTAAGGTGAATGTCCCTTTATGCCGTTTCAGAAAGCTATGATGCATGTCTTCTAAGCTCACTTCACCACATTTTAGTTTAATGTAGGCCACCTTGTGTCTTATACATTTCATGTTTGTGTAATACTTTGGAAAAATAAAATATTTTAGTTTTAAAATATATAAGTCATCTTGGAAAGAAAGAAGCCTCCAGCCAAAAGCAGGATAGAACGGTGCACTTGGTCAAATAAGTGGCCTAATTTGGAGGTAACAGCACTTGGACATAAAATACTGAAATAGCATTTCAAGGGGGTAAGTTAAAGCTTTGGTACAGATGGAGACTGATGATGGATAATGACCCTAAGAGTGCCACCGAAATTATAATGATGTGGCTTAAGGCCAACCCAATGAGTTTAAGAGTGGTCAACAGAACCCTGTTCTTTGTCCCAGAGATATTTGGTGAATACAGGTTGATGTGTTTGAGAGCAGGGCAGCCTACAAACCTGACCCAGTAAGACCAGCAAGAATGGGCCAAAACTCCAGCAAACTGTTGTGAGAAACTTTTGGAAATAAACTAAAATGTTTAAAAGGCAAATTGTTCAGAAACTCATATCCATCCATCCATCAAATAGACACATAAGGACGTATAAACATGCACACACACAGTCACACCTAAGGACAATTTAGAGATGCCAATTAACCTAACAGTCTTGGTTTTGGACTGTGGGAGGAAACCCAAGTACGCGGAGAGAACCCACACATGCACGGGGAGAACATCGGAGAACAAACTCCATGCAGAAAGACCCCAGGCTGGGACCCAAACCCAGAACCTTCTTACTGCAAGGCAACAGCGCTAACCACTGCGGCACCGTACAGCCCAAAATTTCATATAATGATAGAACCCGAAGGACAAAATGTTCTGCAGATTTATATTCTAGGCTCTTTGTTTTGAATTGAAATCAAAAGAAGTCAACGTCTCTACATAGATCTGTGAAGACTGAGAGGAAAAATAGAGCAGGTGACATGAACAAACTGGAAAGTGCAGCAGTCAGATCAGTCTCTCTTTTCTTGCATTACATTGTAAAACTGGAAAGAAAAGCTTAGATTGTCACATAAAAGTCACATAAATTGACTGCTAATAATACACGTTCAGTCTAAAAGAAAAGCACAGACTGTACAACAAAAAGAGGTTTAAGGAGTCAGAGACTCATGCGTTCACAATCCAATCCTAAATAACAGACCAACTTGACATCATAAATTTCACCCAGCTGAAGCACAAACTCTATATCTGAATAATTAGGTTCCTAAACATTTAATTTCATGTCAACTGGAAAATTTCTTACACCAAATACAGTATGGTTGATCTATGGTTGAATACCAAAGATTATGACAAAACAAATACAAAATAGGAAATTCATCCATCCTCTGTCTTTAACTTCTTGTCCTTTCAGGGTCAAGGAGGACCTGATGGCTGTTTGCAGCAAGCATGAAGTGATAGGTGACCCACACCTGCAAGAGTCACCAATCTATCACTCAGGACAAACGACATTCTATACAGACTTCCAGACCTAACAGCATTTTAGAGAGAGCATTTAACCCAACAGTCGTGGTTTTGGACTGTGGGAGAAAGGTGGAGAACCCACAGAGAGAACTGAAGAAACTGTAGAACAAAAACAAAAGACATCTTTAATTTCTGTAGTCAAATTCATACAGCAGAAACAGAAGGTGAATTATATCTCTTGGATGAATAATTGTTAAACTTGAAACTTAATAAAGCATAGATGTGTAAAAAGATCAGTTTATCACTTAATTTGTAATGTCTAAAATATATATTTTTTAATAAATCAAGAAGTAAAATAAAAACCTTGTAAGACTGTGTATTTTGTACATTTTTTCTATGTATAAAACTGTTGCTGGTCTACACAGAACATGGCTGCTTCTGGGCACTGTATCTTTGATCCATCTTTCCAGAACTAATTTGACCAAACTTCTGGTTCTTTGTCTAAGATTGTCAATGACAAACTGTTTTGGTCTGATGCTTATTTAGTAAAACACAAAAGCATTTTTGATGTGCTGCCCTGACAGTTTAGTTTAAAAAATGTATTTTCTTCTAAATTAGTTTTTTTAATTACATGCAAATCCAGAAAAGAAATTGATTTATTTCACATTTGACTGTTGACAGCATCAAGCGTGTGAAAGTACAACATTTTGGGGTTTGTTTATTTCTCATATGTACGATTTTTTTTCTGTGTGAAGCACTGAGTGCATAGTTTGCAACATTTTAGGTTTTATTAATGTCGATTTCATTCTGTGGGAACATGACAGAGAAAATATCAAACTTAAATGACAATGAAAAAAATGCAGCAAAGGTCTCTGGTCCAATTTCATCCACTTCCATGGGTTCTGTGGTTACTGTGTTGAATCCCCAATGAGATCCAATCAATTTGTCACCAGCAGGTGTATGGACTGGTTGGGCAGATTAATGCAGACACTTGCCTCATTAGAAATGTCACAGGCTTACAGTTTATGGTCCATCCAAAGAGTTGATTAATTGATCAAATGAAGGCTTATTCCTGTGCATCTCATTCTCTAAGGATCCTGGCAGTCACTGAAAAAAATCCTTAATGACTTCTTAAAATTTTTTGCTACGTTCAAGTTGAAAACCTACAATATCAGGAACTGTTAACAGTGCAAAATATATTATGCATTTAATTTGGATTTTACATCACAGAATTTACCTCTGACATGATATATAACATAAAGATCCAATCCTTACCTTTAGAATCTAAAAAGTGCAGAAAAACCTGAGTAGCATTTCATGTCAATATAAATACAACTGTTCTTTTAGGGTCTTAGAGGTTTCTTTGAAAGCATTATTGAACATTATTGATCAGTTGGTAAAAGTCTGTTCAGTCTGACATTTGAAATTAAAACCAGCACAGTTCAGTGGCAGATGTACCAAGGCAGGATTGTCCACTTAAGCTGACAAGCCTAGTAAGTAAAACACTAATCAGAGAAGCACCCACAAGGACCATGGTAACTCTGGAAGAGCTGCATCAGTCAGCAGAAAAACTATTCATTTTTAACTTCACAAATTGAGTTTTAAACCTGGTTGCTCTAGTGAAAAAATTACTAGTTTTGTTGTCGATACAACAAACATCAAAGAACCTACTTCGGTCAGATGAGACCACAGTTTAACTTGCAGAAAAACATATATGTGTGGCAGATTTTAACTTTGCTTCTCTAAGATGTTTTTTGAATGTTAGACTGCCAACAATAATGTCACACGGAGAAAGATTTTCTAAATTGCTTTTTTTATATATCTGGCTTATTTGGTAAGGATGAATAAACGTACATAGCTCATAAAATAATCTGTTGGCTGTTTCATGGTGCTTATACCTATCGAGAATTTGCAACACCCGTCTTTTGAGAGGCTTTAAACAGTTAAAATTAATAAAAAGCACAAAAAAATAGTTACTATGAATGCAATCAGAAATGTTCAGAAACCAGATAAAACTACTAAAACGCTTAGATGAAATAAACACATCCACTCAAGTTCAAACAAACGCATGCCTCATATACTACATGTATAGTATTATGCATTTCATTTGTAATGGCCGTACTGCTGCTGCTGTATGAACCAGGATTTTGTTTGTTTTTTGAAAGAGGACAGTCAAGTCAAAATCTTAAAATTTCTAAATATTTGTGAGGAGATCATATCATTGGGATGGGTATTTACACACAAAATCGTTTTTTACCAAAAGATGTTTTACAAAATGGAGCTTACAGTTTCCAAATGTAGTAGCTGTCGTTGATCTGGCGGTTTCCAGTCTGTTAACAAATGTATAAATTGACTCAGGTACCAGTCTAGTTAACATTTTCAATATCAACTTTAAATAGCATCTATATGCATCACACTCCCACACATTCCAGTTCCTACCTTTTTAAAGCCAAGCGAGACAGATACCACTGGAAGACTTTGTAAATGCAGTAAAATGCATTCCTAATAAGTATCAAAAATCCTTCTTTTTTATGATTATGTGTTACTTTGTGTTGGTTCATTAAATAAAATCCCAGGAACATACACTAATATCTCAAGTTATAATGTGACATAATATTAAAAAGTATTCTCCTTAACAGCATTAAAGTAAAATAAGGATTCGTTTATTTTACTTCTGAGAGATTTAGGTAAAACAATAATACCTGTTACAGCAATAACAATACCAGGCAATCAGATTAAGAGTGTTTCACAGTTTGACCTGTTACTGTAGTAATGCTTCTATTTATAGACTTGCAGATCAATTAAGGAAAAAATATATTTTTATGGTAGGAAAGAACAGTAGCAGCACACAATAGTATGAGCATATCAGTAGGATGACATTGAGGGAAACGGGGTGAGGAGAAGCTCCATCTTGGCCCTGGATGTTATTTGCCCTGCTTAGAAAACTCTTGTTAGTTTTGGATCTGTTGAGTCTGACAGAGCAACAGTAGTCAGGAATAAGACAAAAAAGGACTCTCAGAAGAGCACACTCAGTGTTCCTGCTGCCAATTACCTCAAATACCACACTGATGTGCACTTGCTGTTGAACTTTCTCCCTGAAATGTCAAGTTTTTTGTGTGGAAACAGAAAGTAAACAGTGTTTGACACCAATAGCTCCTTCTAATGACTGCAGGTTTGCTCTGACTCTGTCCCTGTGTTCCACTGATTGTGCTATTTCTGTATTGTGTACTTTGCTTTTAGTCTATTTTTAAAATTGTCTCATCTAGTTTAATGCTGGCTGGTGTTGAACTGTCTGTTTTTGCAGGGCATCACTTTTCGTGTTATGTCGTGTTCTCGTTCTCAGCTTTTGTGCTCTGATAACCAGCGGGAAGCTGACAGGTCAACAGCCTTCCACCCAGAGGTAAGAAAAAGCTGTTCACTAAAAATGAGTGAATCCTCCAACAATGGTAACCACAGAAGGTAAAGGGGAAATCATGTTTGCAGTCATGCCTATTGCATATTATGTAACACCCACACATCTCTGGATTAGTCCGTCTCATTATAAAATGTTGTGGCTGCAGCTAAGTTTGACCTTCAACTCCTCGCCGCCAACTTATCCTTTTTTTTTTTTTTTTTTCCTTTTTAAATTCTGTCTACCTGAGAGTATAAACCTCAGTAAATGCCCTATAGTGTTTGTTGAAAAAGTTTTTTAAATCTCTTGAACTTCTCCAAATTTCGTCATCCCACAGTCAGCTCACATCACTGAATCTAAAAGGTATGGAGTGTATTTTCATCCAACCAGTGTAGATAATTGCTTTTAGATCTCACATAAATAGTAAATAGTGTGTAATCATATTTCAGCATTCCCACATCTGCCTCAAACAGCCTCAAAGATTTTTTTATGTAATTATGGCTATCTGAACCATCACCTAAGAGGAAAGTATGCAATAACTTCTCTCTATATTCATTTTTAAAGTAACTTATTTGAGCGGACACAAACAAAATATGTGTTTCAGATAGAAGCTCTAGTAATAGATTCAAACCTAAAACCTTAATATTAATAAAATGCTCAACATTTTAAAAAAGAAATCTGACACTGAGCCTTATCTAGGCTCATAAATTAAATACAGTTGGTAAAAGCTACTATAAGCAGCATCAGTGTAACAACTGACGCAGAGCAGCTGTTACAATAGGCATAACAGCTTATTTTCTGCTGTCTCCCAAGCAAGCATAACATAGTGAGGGGATGTAGCTTTGATTTTCTGAATTCAATCGTCTTTCCCTGCTGTGCATGACCTTCTTGGTGCGAAGTGATGCACAGCGTGGTGGTTAGCAGGAAGACGTGGGCAGATTCAAGTCCACTTGCATAAATTAGACCCCCTCTGTCCCAGCTTCCTTGCTCTACAGGGTTAAGCATACTGGAGCATCTTGGTACGTTTGCTCTGCTGTAAATCTTGTAGGAAATGTAAGAGTCCTGGTAAACAGTACTGGGCAGTAACCTCTCCAAGGAACTGGGTGTTTTAGTGGTGTGTGTGTTGTTGTACTGCGTCAGTAAGAAGACAGTGTTGCTGCTCTGCTGACATGGGTCAAAGTGGCATGGCGAAGCAAGATGAGACAGCAGTAAATGGGGTCAGGGTCGCTGACAGCAGAGGAGATTAAACTAACTACGCTAGTGACACAAAGCTTTCTATTTGACAAACTAGCACATATGGCACTTTGGCTTGTGTTTGTGTTGTCTCTAATGATGTAAGATGTTGTAAAAGTGCATGAGTAAAAGCAACGATGTGGTTTGATTTGTTTATTGCTTAAAAACTCGATTTAAATGTCAATTTTCATGCTGAGAACCTAACGGCGTTTTAAAAATCTCTTTTTTCCAGCATTTTGCTGGAGTGATGCCAAAGAATATCCAGCCTTGTTTGGCTTATAACCCTTAATTCTATTAGGATTATGTGAAAGTGTTGCAGAACACTGGATATTAACCAGATTTATTAATTCCTTATTTTATTTAACTTTTCTAGGATTATTGTCTTATTGCAACATTTAACTGTTTTATTTATCCAAACCAAACTGTGACACTTAGATAACTCAAAATATAGCCTGGAAGCATCTAGAAAACCAGTGTCACTTCCACAGTGAAACAAAATGTATATATTAGCCTTAGAGTGTGCCAACCACTGGGCTGGAATGAATAAGGTAGGATTACAATCAGTTTTCTTTTTTTTTTACCTCATGCTTACAGAAAAGGGATGTACTATGCGCAAAAACTTAAGTTTGCCAGAAGACCAACCAATTTTAATTCTCTTGAAAAGAAGAGAGCACCTTATAGAGGGAGTATTATTATTGATATCACTAAAGATATATTGTGAGAATTTGTGAGCCTTCATTCCCAAAGGGGAATAAAATCTACCTTTAATTCAAAGATTTGCACCCAGTTTTTTGTTTTTGTTTTTTTTTTAATAAATTAAATGCGAAAGTTCTTCATTATTCCACTTTGGTTTAAAATAATGGTTCGAATGGAAAACCCAAGAAGATATTAAAATCTTGGTGATGGTGAGTTTATGTGAACCCCAGATATAGTAGCAATAAGTTTTTTACTGGTAATAATGGGCAGCTTACTATTTTTAACCCCACATCTGTAAACAGCATGCAGTTACTTCCCTCTTTTAATTAAAACAAAATCTCTTCATCCCATCTTCTTGAACTACGGCTTTCATGCTCACCACCCACCAAACGTCACACCAGTGTTGTCATAGAAAAAAAAAATCAGGTTAGGTATTCTTACAGATCAGACTCTCACACGGTGAGTAACTTCACAATTACTACAGCCCCTGAAGGCAGCAGCTGAACCAAGCGCTCAGTAAGGGAAAAAAAGAAAGGCATAGAGACTATTTAGCCTTGTACTCCTGGCCTGGTAAGATAAAGCCACCCTGAGGGTTGTTTTTATCACCAAACTTCTGAAAGACTCCTCGGGGTTTTTTTTCTCTGTGTTAATATTCTTTTTTATGATTGTTATCCTGCAGTGAGCTCTGCCTCGGTGTCACACATGGCTCCCCGGGCGGTTTGGCTCCTGGTCGCGCTGTCCGCCGTCCTGAAGCTGCGCTCCTGCTGGGCTTATACCTGTCCAACCATCTGCCGCTGCAGCGCAGACACGTTTCAGTGCAACAAAGACACTCAGCTGGCCTCGGGGACCGCAGCAACATCTGTGCTGCGACTGTAAGTATCTTAACTGTCTGCTTCAACAGGTACAAGTCACAGAATGGGAGCCTTCCCTTCAGCAAGACACTTAAAGACATCTCATAAACTTTTACTTTCTGCTGCGTCCATTCCCTCCTTAGCTTTATTTTTATATTTTACCATCACCGTAAAGTTTCTCTTAAAACGGTTTATTTATGGCAAATGTAGAGTTATCCAAAAGGCCATCTAAAACAGACGTTTTTGCTGCCTATTTTTTCCGTTTTACTTTTAATACATCGTGGATTTAACTGCTTTGCTCATGAATCTTGCAGAAGGCTCACCCAGCTGCCCTTGAAACAAGTTCCTACTCATGCCTTCAAGGAACTGATCAACATTACCATAATGTAAGTGGCTTTCAACTCTACATATAAAAAGGATATTTAAAGTGCAAATTTATATTGAGTTAAATTGAATGTTTAGAGACTAGTGAAAATAAAACAGCATGCATAAGAAAATAAAAAGATTTAATCAGTGTAATAACTCACTTCACTTGCAAATGCTAATAAATACATGTTACCAGACTTGCATGGTGACACTTACTGACCTTATATGAAAAAGTGTTTAATATTCAGACTAATAATGAATGACATATATGTAAATAAAAAGTCCACCACCATCCAAATACATGAAAACAGAAATGTCCCTCTGGGCTGTTTGTATTTACTTTTCATGTTTTAAGAAAAAATAACTATATATTATTTTAGTTAGTTTTAACAAAAATATTTTAACAAGAAACGTTACCAGTCAGATGTTTTAATACACTCAGAATTTATGAATGTGAACTTTCATGGCTTTGAGCTCCTAGTGACTTTTTTGATCTGTGTACTTTCTGGGGTTGACTGATAGTAGAGCACATTTTATGAGCCTTCAAAATAAGAATAATCTGCAAAACTATCGTTTTTTGGTTTTTAGATTTAAATATTAGCAAAACCTCATAACTGTTTAGTTAAGAAAAGTTGCACCTCAATCATAGTTTTTGTAGCTATCAGCAAGCCTCTCATTGACTTGATGGATGATTATTGTGTGATGTTAAAAGCCTGTTTTTTATTTCTTTTGAAGAGGTCATTTCCGTTTCCCAACACAAATAGGGCTTCAAATGTAATCCATAAACCTTTGAATTAAATGAGAATTTTTTAGAAACCTAAAGTTGGGTAACCAGTTTAATTTATTCCAAAGCAAATGTTAATTTATATTCAGGAACATTGTCCTGTTGGAAAATCAATTTAAGCCACCATCTGACCCAATCTCTGACCCTCCAGGAACCAATAAGAACAGCTCAGCTAAAAAACTGCAGCTGCACACATAGAGAAATGAAATAAAAAAGTCAGATTATTTAAATATGTAGAGCTTTTGGCAAAATTATGAGATGGATTGTGATTGCAAAAACCATGCAAGGGGAATCACACAACATGCATGGAATAATAAAGAAGTACCGCCTCCAAATGTTTTAACTTTGAGTCAAATCAAAGCACATATGAAACAATTGTGTATTCTAACAGAAATAGGACCAGAAACCTATCAACGCAAATTTTGTAAAGTACAAAGTATGCTAAAATTAAGCTTATGGAACCATATGACCTCAGTCCTATTAAGGACATTTATTGAATTTAAAATGTATTTTTTTCTGTTTTTTGCTTTTTAACAATATGTGACAATTTGTGAATTATATCTTTTGACCCTAAAACAAAAATGGGACAGATGATTTATCATTTAGGAGCTTTATACCAATAAAATTGCAATGATCACACAGAGTTAATGTAAACCTTCTGAGCAACATAGGTTTTTATTAAACACATGTAATGTTTATTCCACAATGACAGTGTTAATCAGGTTTAAGCTGGACATGAAGTAACAGTTTCATTTAAACAAAAAATAAAAGTTTTAACATTTATTTAACATTTAGAGTGCTTTCATCAAATTATTCTTGACACACAGACTCACCAATAAATGTTTATTTTGGTTTTGAATGTATATTTGGCAGATATATCAGCTAAATATTGCATAAAATGCAAAAAAAAAGAAAAAGTGAAATATGTTTGTTGACTACTTACGCTTTTAACAAAGAACCTTTCTTTAAAATAAATTGACTGCTGTTGTTAAATCTTACGGAAATAAATCTATATTTGCAGAACCATCATGTTAGACTGCTTGCCATTAATCATTGGACGAAACTGACCTTATGTGAGGCTTTTGTGGTTATGTTAGAGAAGATTAGGACCACCAACTGCCTCCTCAACAGTGCATCACTCATGTAGCACCCGACTGCCAAGTTCAAACATTTCAACTCTATTATACACAGCGCAGTCCAGCAGAAAAAATCCTCCCTTTATATCCAAGGAGTGAATTTAATGGAGCCCGTGGGTTGTAAAATCCCCTGGAGCTCGGCAGTAGATGTCTCAGCAGCATAATTACCCTCAGCACAGCAGCAAATCCACCAAGAAATGACTTAAAAGAACAAACCAGAGTGTTATGTTATCATTTTGTCATATTAATCACACAGAAGTGCTGTAGGGGGGCACGATCAAATCAGGATGTACTTGTGAGAAAACCAAGACATGTATTGGAACTAAGGAAACTGAACAGAAGGGGATGCATTCATTTCAGCAACCGGATGGTTGGAAACTGTTGGTCATTTATGCAGAACAGCCACCTGAACGACACCTGGACTCTAGCAATTTACCTGAGTTTTTTTGTATTTTTTCATAGAAACATTTCACATGTGTGAAGGTTTTAAACTAAGCAGAGTGTTTTTCATTTTCTCTGTTCCTCAGGGACAAACCTTATCAAACTCAGATACTTACTGTACTTGAGTCTAATCTGTTTAATGAGCCCAAATCTGTTTTAAAACAGCAGACACTAGGTGTTCTTATAGGGTCAACCTAAAATGAAATCCTAGTTGAACAGCTGCAGTCTTCATTTCTTCCTCCGCATTAAGTCTGCGTAGTGGTAGAATGGCATGACTGTGTTTTTGTGATGCATGCTTGAAATGACTTCATTTAGACGATCATGTGAAGAAGCTTTTATGACCTGTGAGGAGTAATTATGACACCATATGTGAAGCAATTAAGAAATGGGGTAAAAGAAAATGGGATCCACGGTACAGATGGAGTACTTTAATTGTTTCCCAGTTGAAGACCACCGTTGACGCAAGACGCACACAAGGTATCAGATGATTACAGTAGAGCGACAGCCTAAAATTATGATTGCAAGCACAAGATGGAGAGCGTTTTGCAAAGTCAGCCATCAGTGAACAAAGTAATCAAGGACAAACAGAAGAATGGGTCTTGTTAACTTTGTAGCTCAGTGTCTTTGTTTAGTCCTACTTTTTAAACATATTCACCTACTCCTTCTGACCCAAAAGCATCAGTTGATGTATGATTGGAGCTTTTCTACACACGAGGTCCTGGCACGTGCGTGTTACTTGGCCTAGAAAACGTGAATTGGTGGTGGGATTTTGTTTTGGGATGTTTCCCTGATGGTCTGCAACAATGCATCAATCATCTCTGTCCTATTTTTTTTTACACCGAATTAAAAGTTAAGTATTCTAAATCAAACCTAACAGAGATAAACCACATGCCATATTTACCACCTTCATCTATGATAATTCAAGTGTGTGTTTTTTTTTGACTAATGACTGATGGAGAATGATTTCTTTGCATCACAGAGAGATCTCCCAGAGTGACTGCATCGCAAAGATTCAGAAGCACGCCTTCTTCTCTCTCCAAAGTCTGACGCAGATGTAGGCTAAGTGACATTTTACCCTTCCCCCTCCCCGCATATCAATTCCAAACATGATGGTAGAAATTATTCATTTGGATGTCATTTAAGTTTCATTGCATTATTCTGTCAGTTACAAAGCAGAGCGGTTAATCATTTAGTTCCAGTGCAGCTGATACAGAAATATGTTGTGCGAATGTGAATGCTTTCGTATATCAGACATTGTAATTACTGATTTGTTTCCCAATTATTGTTTCTGAAGCTCATTGCAGAATATCAACAGTCTGAGAGTCATTGAAAGGAGTGCATTCACTGACCTGCCTAGGCTGGAATATTTGTAAGTCACTTTGTTTTATGATATGCAAGTATTTTTTAATCAGTGTTCAGTATTGAGACCAACGAGATGGAGACTTCTTTGTTTTTAAGGCTTCTAAAAGTGTCAAATTAAATTTCACCTATAAATCAATACCAGGGAAAAAACTAATAAAAAAGCTCAATCATATTTTACTATAAAGTGGAAATAAAAAGTTTATCCTCAAAATGTTCATCTTTGTGATTTAAAAATATAAGATCATAAAAAAGGTATGAGATATTAAGAGTATTTTTCTACCTTTAATAATATATTTATTTTGTGAACAATAACTAAACACAAACACATCCTTTAGAGGAAGTGGAAGAAAGGATTAGTACTAAAACACTGCAATAACCTTGTTTAATTGTGAAGACTTTTATGATCCTGAAAGAGCAGAACACAACAAGTACATTGTGAACACCCCTTGTCAGGTACCTGGTTTTTGCACATTTTAATTACATCATTACATAAAGTTTTCTTGGTTCTTCTCACACCAGTTATATGTAATCTGATTAACCTTAAAATCAAGTTCATCTGGTAGAGTAGTTTATGATATTTGCTCATTTGACCTCTTTGGTTAAAGAGAGATTTTGACAGATCAAAAAGATTTTTTGTGCAATTTGTAATGTCAGGTACACCATTGGTTTTATGATTCCTTTTATCTACTTATGCTTACCTTTGTCTATCAACAGGAGCATCTCAAACACAGGCCTAACGCACTTCCCTGACTTGACAACCATATCCAGCCTGGCATCAAATATCATCCTGTGAGTATTTTCATTTCAAGTCCAAGCCTCACTACACTGGATTAAAGTCCAGTTATAAGTCATATAATTTCTTCTCCTCCTGTAATATTTTGGACCAGAGCCATTAATTCTGAATATACTTCTTTTTTTCTATCAATGTCACATTGCCATCAACCCTGACTGATACTCTGTCTTACTGTGACACAGTTCAAACAGATCTCATATTTGTATAAATATGCATAATTTAGTCTAACTGAGAATGGAGCCAAGCTGCCTAAATGAGTGTTATCTCCTTCGCCTGCAGAGAAATGGCAGACAACATGAGGATCGACATCATTCCTGCCAATTCCTTCCAGGGAATCACAAAGGAGTATGTTGACATGTGAGTGCAGAGGCCCTATTCCTCTTTGTTACTTCATTATCCGAGCTAAAAGACACAATTTGTCACTATTTGTTTTGTTGATTAATCTTAAATATTTAAATGTTCGACTCACTGACCATGGTTATAGTTGCATTTAGCAGTGAAGAAGAATTAATAAGATTGTGTCCTCTATAGGAACCTGGTTAGAAATGGCTTCAAGGAAATTAAATCTCATGCCTTCAACAGGACCAAGCTCAACACCCTGTAAGCAGTTTGTATTCTTTGAAATACGCCTAATGCTAATATAATATACTGTTGCGCAGCAGCTGGTTTCAGTTAAGTGCACAGGATTTCCCTCTCTAATCATAAAAACTAAGTGTACCAGTAAATAATCCTTATGTAAGACTAAACAAAGATTGAATGCCCTGTTGTTTTCTTGCCTTGTACAAGAATGCTAAATGTTGATGAGGACGAGATCTGTACAGACACCCTGCGGTCTAAAAATAAGGTTTATCCTGCTCAGTGCCAACTCCAGAAAACAATAAAGAGATGAGTAATACTCTTGGGGCAGTGTTGGTCATTTCCATGTCATCTTAAGTTTCCTTTCAAATTATGTTTTGAGCAGAAAACTGCAGTTGGAGCTGGAGGTTAGATATACTATACGTTTTTCTGTTTTTTGTGTTTTTTGCAGAATATTGAGAGACAACAGGAACCTCCATAATATTCATGAAGATGCTTTTGAAGGAGCCACGGGTCCAAGTTATCTGTGCGTCACCAAGTATTTGAATAATTCATTTATTCTCAGCAGGATATGGTGTTAAACTAGATATTGAAGTTTGTATTGCATTTTAAACTGAATGTTATGTTTTGGAGATGGGCTGATTTTCAACCAGTTGGCTGTCTTAAGCTTTTTTGTTTCCTGTGAAAAGTTTACATTGTCAATAGATGTAGGGTTTACAAAATTGTATTTTTCAAACCTAAATATCTAGTTAGACTAAATAAAAAATAAAACTATCTTTTAAACAATAATATGGTTGATACTAGCAAAGAAATCTAATTTCTCAGCAAGATAAAGATCTCAAACATGTGGCCAAACATACTCATTAAATATTTAAATAGAAACAAACCATCTTGACTAATACTCAGTAATACTCATAATGCTCAGTCTTAAAAATCCTGTAGAAAAAAAGTGGGATGAGCTGAAGACTGAAGAACAAAAAAGAAGATCCAGAACTTGAATAAGCTAGAGAGATTGTGCATAGATGGTCAAAGATCCCTCTGATCTGAAAGGTTATAAAAGTGCTTAACTATTGCTAAAGGGACTTGTGCAAAGTATTAACAGCAGCAGTACCACTGATGAGACAGAACGTAGGCTATAACATTTAAAATAGCTTTTATAAAATTAGGTTTTCTTTCACAGTGAGGAAATATAATAAGATTATAGAGGTTTCATGTTTCTATGGGATAAAATTCACTTGAAGACCTTTAATATAATGTTGAGGGATAAATGCAGAGGAAATAGAACAAACTGTCATCATCTTCCTAATTTTACCACAACAAAGCAAGATTTCAAGTAAATGTTTTACAAATTATATTTTTAAGTAGTTTTTTTTTTACACTGATAATTCCTTCCAGTGACAGTAAAATCAGAACATTTAGACTCAACATTACACTGATGAGTAGTAGCCAGGCATGACATTTTAAGTCACACCTCTGCACTTGGAAATATGCTTAATCTCCTTATTTTACAACTAAGTCACCACATATACATAAAGTGGATTGCTTAGAGCTGTAAGCATTGCTCATAGTAGAACACTCACAGTTAATAAGGTTTAGCAAAATGTACAGAAAAAGATGTTAAAGCAGAGTGTTTAGGGATTAAGTATGGAATGACATGCTTCACTAAAGAGGCAATAAGAACATGCAATTTCACTGCATCAATATACAAATTTTATTTATTATAGTGATTTTTTATTTTCAAATTCTGTTCATTTACAGCATGTAAGGGTTAAATACAATTATATATTGAAATACACAGAGACACACCTATCTGTGTGTGTATATATGTATATATATATATATATATATATACATATATACACAAACACATACAGCATGTTTTTTATATACATATATAGCAAAATTAAGTTATTTAAATATTTTTCAAATGGCAATTTATGAAAGGGAATTTAAATCATTAAACAGAAACTAAAGCAAATAAATTGTTATTTTGCTTTGACATGCGACACAAAAAAGATTATTTTGGTCAAATTGATTTGCTTGATTATATTTGAACTGAAGCCAGCAATATTATTGCCATTTCCTAAATAATGTTTCTTGTTTTCCCTTTTCTAAAATTAAGGAGGGGTGACAGTGTGTCTCTGTAAACAAACAGGCCAAACAACAAAACACTGATTATTTATGAAAGTGTTTGGCACTCACCCACATAAAAAGGCTTCTGATTAGTGCAAACTTTGTAAGATTTCTTGTTAGGATTTTTAAGTTTCTTGGATATCTAAGCATTTCTTTTCTTTGCCTTTGTGTTTTTGCTTCTTTGTACTTTGATGACTTGGAATATATTCCATTCAAAAAAAGAAGCAAATATGATCCCTGATTTTTCCTTTTTACATACAGATGTGTGACCTTTCTTGATGATTGACTTTCCAACACTGCAGAGTTAAAATTGACAATGAAAAACAGCCTTGTTTGACTTGTTATTGTCAGTTTTTCCAATCCTCTGTGTGTGTTCTGCATTTTTCAGGGATGTTTCATCAACAGCACTTAGCTCCCTCCCAAGCAAAGGTTTAAGTCAAGTACGATCTCTGAAAGCCACCTCTGCTTTCGCTCTGAAGAGCCTTCCGCCGTTAGAAGGTCTCGCCGAGCTGTTGGAGGCCGAGCTCACTTACCCGAGCCACTGCTGCGCCTTCCACACGTGGAGGAGGAAACAAAGGTAAGGAACCAGCACTGTGACAAATCTATTCAAATCTGCATAAGCAAACCATGCTGTGTCCTCTGAATACAGATCACCAGTCGGCCCGTAATTAGCAGACAGGTTTATTGACAATTCTTGCAAATTAACCTTTTCACTCTTTTCTTTTACTTTGAAGGGAAAGTGCTTCAAGGAACTTTACAAAGTTTTGTGATCTCAGCAAATTAGGAATGTAAGTAACAATCAACAACCCAGATGAACATTGGATATAAAATTATACTTTTATTTTTATTTTTTTTTGTAACATTACAACCTCAGGCTTTAGCATATTTCCACTGATTTAATGATAAACCAACAACAATCAAGTGCAACAAGCTGCCTTGAAGATGCATCCAATCAAATAACTGTGTTTTTAATTTTGGTGTACATACTATGAAGGCCTCAGAGGGTTAGTTGAAGAAAATTTGGGAACAAAGAGCATAAAGACCAAGAAACACAGCAAAAAGGTCAGGGTGGGGAACCAAGCATTGGATTGGCGTGGTGGAAGGGGATTCTTTAATGTGATTTCCCAATGAAATAAAGTGAAGTTTGTGATTGTTTTGTGACTGCAAGCAAGTTTAATTAACACTTTTAAGGACTGCTGCAACTACTCCTAAATATAGATGAATGGATCTTAATGATTAGAAACATTATCAGTGCATGAACAGAGAAATGGTTCTAGAATAACAAAAAGGTATGAACTATAGTTTGGTTTCTGTTAATGATGTAGATTACTTGCCAAGTATGACATCATATTTAGTAATCAGTAGAAATCCAACTGCTGATAATGATCCTCTATTTTTTAAGATTAGAAATACCTTGATTTTGGTGCAACCTTTTAATAGTAACGTTTGTTGCATTCTTTAGGGAGCCCACTGATGATGGCATGAATCTTGACTACGACATAAACCTTCAATACCCAGACCTTGCATTTGTTTGCCACAGCAGCCCATTTGTAATGTGCACACCAAAGCCCGATGCTTTTAACCCCTGTGAGGACCTGCTGGGTTTTCCCTTCCTGCGCTGTCTCACCTGGCTAATCACGATCTTTGCTGTGGCCGGGAACCTCGCCGTCTTGGTCATCCTGCTTATAAGCCACCACAAGCTGACCATCTCAAGATTCCTCATGTGTAACCTGGCCTTTGCCGACCTGTGCATGGGGCTTTATCTGATGCTAATTGCTTTTATGGACTTCAACTCCCGTCATGAGTACTACAATCACGCCACCAGCTGGCAGACGGGGCCTGGATGCAGCACAGCTGGGTTTTTGACAGTGTTTGCCAGTGAGCTGTCAGTGTACACACTGACCATCATTAGCCTTGAACGCTGGCATACCATCACCAACGCCATGCACATCAACAAGAGATTGCGTCTGTATCATGTGGCAGCCATGATGGTGGCAGGCTGGGGCTTCTCTCTTATCATTGCTTTGCTTCCTCTGGTCGGAATAAGTAGTTACAGTAAAGTTAGCATCTGCCTACCTATGGACATTGACACCATTGGCTCTCAGATTTATGTGATGGTTGTGCTTATCCTCAATGTGGTGGCGTTCCTGGTCGTCTGCCTCTGCTACATATGCATATATCTCAGTGTCCACAAACCGGAGCATTCTACTCGACACGGCGACACTAAGATTGCCAAGCGCATGGCAGTGCTCATTTTCACGGATTTCTTGTGCATGGCACCAATCTCCTTCTTTGCCATCTCAGCCGCCCTGCGTGTGCCCCTCATAACTGTGTCCCACTCTAAAATCCTGCTAATCCTTTTTTATCCCATCAACTCCCTGTGCAACCCTTTCTTGTACACCATCTTCACTCGCGCCTTCAGAAAAGACGTGTGCCGGCTGCTGAGCCGCTGCGGCTGCTGTGATGCCAACTCCGATTTCTACAGATCACAGACTCTGGCATCGCAGCACACCTGCACTAACAAAGTGGCCAACAGAAAACCTCACTCACTGAGCTTTTACGCTCATCACATTAAGATGAAGGGCTGCTTCTTAAGCAAGGGAGCAACATGATTGTCAGCGTGCAGATTAGAAACTCAGAGGCAACATCTGCTTACTTAAGTTGCAGCATTTGATATTAAGGTGGAGGGATAGCCAGAGTTATGCACTGCAAATCAGTTAAAATCTCATCTGGTTTATTATGAAAACTGAGGATTTTTTTTTTCCATTTAAACCAAGGGAACTGAAGGTAAAGTGTTGGATCCTTCTTTTTATGTATACTGTAGTTATTGTACAAAGAACCAAATAGATCGAAACGAACAAAAGGTACCTTGTTAGTGTTATTTAAAGCTAATCACGGTATAGTTGCAATATTCTAACTGTTCAATGAGACATTTAAAGTGGATCTCAAAGGTTAACACTGCCTATTTTCCACCCTAAATGTGATAAATATGCTGCACACCTTAAAAGACAAGGAAATCAGTTTAGGGAAAGCATGTTCAAAAGAAGAAGATAGTATTCACCTAACAGTTTTAAATTATATGAAATTATATTTTCAAAAATTACATTTACAAAATAAACACTATGGCTAATATTGGACATTTCCCCACAAATGATTAAAAAATTTAAAATTGGTTTAGAAGGCTGCCATGAAGGCACTTTTTAAACAGGAGGGGCTGCAGAAATTTTCAATAATTCTGGTTCCATTTCACATGCCTGAACTAAGGAGTTGGTTTTTGAATGTGGAGGCCGGAACCTCCCAAAACATTGTGATTTCATGTATTTTGAATGTAAAAAATTAGAAGTTTTTGGGGCACAGTGCCAAAAACAGCAAAAACGTATCAAATTTACAGTGAAACATACAGATGGCAGCATGATTGTGTGGAGTAAATATTTTTAAGAGAAAGTTTGTTTTTTTGTGACATTGCATCAAATTATTAACAGAAATATCAGTAATTTTTAAGGCCTACCCACATCAACAATAATGGTAACAAAGTGGTTCACAAGATCAATATAAAGTCTTAGAAAAAAATTATCTTTGGTGACTCTAAAGAATAGTGATCATTTTAAAAAAGTGGTCTACTATTTTTCCTGTGACTGTAAAACAAAAGGAAAAAAACACAAATGTAAAATAAAACACAGAAATGCAAGTTAAAGACGAGGGAAAATACAAGAAAGATATAATCAGTATTGCAACTGCATTTATATCTTTATACTAAAAGCCTGCCATAAAAAGTTAAAAATTAAAGTGCTCCGTTACTAAAGGCATTCCTGTTTCTTTTATTTCTGTGGAAAAATGCTGTACAAAGAACAGGTTTGCTATTGAAGATCATGTTCCCAACATATCTTTTTTTGGGGGGCATGCAGGTGGTGCAGTGGTTAGCGCACACGACCCATGTACGGAGGCTTTAGTCCTCGACGTGGGAGACCCGGGTTTGAATCCGGCTTGTGGTCCTTTCCCGCATGTCTCTCCCGTCTCTCATAGCCCCTTTCCTGTCAGCCTACTGTTTGAAAACAAGCCACTAGTGCTGTAAAAACTTTTTTTTTTTTTTTTATATATATATATAAACTCCCTTTAAAACATGGTTTAGTTAAATCTCAGTTTTGAACGTTTTTTTCTTATTTGGTCTGTCACGTTTTGTGAAAAGGCTGGTATGTCCATAGGGATGTGCATTTCTTTGAGATTCTCTGTAAATCCTTTCATCTTTATTAAATCAATGGTTATACATTTGTATATGATGAAAAAAAATGTAAAAATCTTAAATGTTATTCAAAGATCATTTTTGTGCCATGTCGTTTGTTTGCACTCAAGACATTTTGACAGGAATAGTTGAAGACTGTAGTCATGTCAGAAAAAAGAAAATATAGAAAAATGTAGTTGATTTTCTTTAATAAAATTGTTTTCATTCACTTTATTGAATCATTTTTTTTTCTACAGTGACTAAGCACACTCAGTTGCACATTTACTTCGCCAAAAACTAATGCCGCTTCTATTTTACCATGTTTATATTCCTGCAGATCTCTTTTCCTTGGAGAATTTAGCTTAAAAAAAATGCTTAAAAAATGAAATTCTAGGACAAATTGAAGCATTTATTTTTAGTTTTTCTACACATACAGTGCCAAGTTTAAAAATCACTAACATCATCCTTCAAGTTTTTTGTTTTATTTTAATAAAAAGTGTCATCTTCACAAACCTTGAGAGAAAAAGGGAGTGTTGTAAATGATCTTTGTCCGCTTGGTAAAACAAGGGCTAAACACCAGCAGATGGCAGAGTCCCTAAAAGGTTA
>JAUZNJ010042894.1:0-33384 GCA_034780135.1 Jordanella pulchra | reverse complement strand
ATACATCACAACCCTTTTTGACACCTGAAAAACCGCCTTTTGATAAACACCCACAATTCTTTCTTTCATCATTATCTCTGTCACATGATCAATCCGCTCCCATCCCGCTTGTCAAAAAAAAAAAAAAAAAGAAAAAAAAATGGATGGAAAGAAATATCATTGTTATATCAGCCCAGTTTTCCTTATTGGACCATTGAAGATACATTTAATATTTACCGACTTTGGTCATTATGCTGATATACGGTGCATCCATAACTGATTAATTAATTTTTTCAGCTTTGATGATTTAACAAAAATTAAAAAAAAGTCTTGGACAGGCTTATAAGTTCCAGAGTCAAAACTGCTTCTGACCAAAAGGAAAATAAAGGCCTGATGTGAACTGAAAATTAACTCAGCATTTCACAAAAAAGAATATCAGACCTACAGTCACACATGATGGTGGTCGTGTGATGATCTGGGCTGGATCACTTAACATAACAGATGTAACCATGGATTCTAAAATCTACCAGATCTTAGGCTTCAGCTGAGATATGATACGTATATATAAGTGATGCTGGTTCTCAATAGTAACACAGCTCACAGTGTTGTTGAATAAAAGCCATATGACAAAGAAGAGCTGGCCAAAATTTCTCGACACCTGTGTGAGACTCATTGGCTGTTATCACAAGTGTATGGTGTCATTTGTGTTGCCAAAGGTACACTCATTTTTTCAAATGGATGAAATTTGGGTTAATAAAAGCACAATGTGAGACTTGTGTTTGTATTTACTTAGGTTATCGTTCTCTGATTGTTTGTGTCTTTTTATTTTCTTGCAACTCTGAAAAAGTAAGAATGAAAAAAATGCCAAAAGAAACATGAAAAATTAACGTCCTTATCTGCTGAAAATTGTTTTACACAACATTAGATGTGTAATCAAAGTAAATCAAAGTATTAAATGAAAAAAATGAATAGTTCTCTAAATCACAAATAAAAATCTGAAAAATTTTGATGCACACTTGCACTTAGACCGCTTTACTTCAAAACCTTCAAAAAAAAAAAAAAAATCCAGGATAACCATTTTTTTTCCAAATATTTATTTTAATTATTAAAAAATTCTCATGCAGACCAAAGAATACTGCAGAAAGGGATGGGATAAAGTTGTAAAGGAGTCTAGAGCAGGATTAGGTTTTGAAAAAATATTCTATTGCATATTTTGTTTTAAATGGAAAAAGGAAAGAACAACAGCAAAACAAGACAAAGCCATCCAGCCGAAGCCTCCATGGTAACTATTGAAGACAGGGAAGCTGGTTAGAAATGCTCTAAAGATGCTTTGAACCAAAAACAGCACAGGTCAATGCTGCAATAAAACCTGTTACTGGCTGCAAAAGACACAAATGCATGCCACACTTTTCAGATACAGTTTCAGTTCATAAAACAGTTTTCCTTTTTTGAGTTGTTGAGTCTAAATAAAATACCAGAACATTTTAGGGGACAGTGTGGAAAGATTTGAACACTTGTCAGACGTTGTTTAGATCTATTACCTTAGATCTAATCTAAATGCAGTAAAATAAAGTTAACACACCTGCAAAACTATTCCTTTTTTCCTCAGCGCAAATTGTCTAAGAGGAACTGGATTTCAAGACTTTATTTGAAGGGTTTTCTGCAGTAAGTTATTCCTTTGTCTGGGCTGAGCTAATAGCAGGGAATTGGATTCAAATAGAGTCAAGCTGCCTCCAGAGATCCCTCAATCCACCGTCACTGTTTAAAAAAAACAAAAAAAAAAAAACAGAGAGAGGTCTGAGACCAGTCTAAATATTTGGTAGTCTTAGCAGGTTCATGTTAAAAGACACACACACACACATGCGCCCGCACACAAACACACGCGGTGAATGCACAAACAGGCCGAGGCTGTGAAGTTGAATGGCATAGCTCAAAGCTTTCCTCCCCCTACCCCTGCCTCTTTCTCTAAACCGCCAAACCATTCTCCCCCTTTCTCCAGCTCAGAGGAATTCATTAACTGCCTCTCCACAGAGACACTATGGAAATCAGGCCGCTACAAAGGCAGGGAGGGGGCGAGGAGGGAGGGGCGGCGGTGGTGACGGTGGTGAATGGGGGCTATATTATCCTATTAGATGGTGGATATGTCTCGTTTCCCTCCCCTGTCATGAGAAAAACATTAATTTTAAGTGAGCAGGCAGGCAGAGAGAGAAAGAGAGAGAGAGAGAGAGAGAGGGGAGGTGGGTGGGTGTCTGTATGTGTGTGTGGGGGGGTAACGGTGAGGGTCTTTAACATTGCTCTTTTATCGAGCTGAAATGGAGAGTCCCCTGGCTCCATTTACCTTGGCAATGAGGATCGAGCCGCCCTCCATGAATGCCATTTAAAATGCCATGGAGATTAAGCATCCTCTCTCCCTCTCTCTGTTTCTCTGTCTTTCCCTCTCTCTCTCTCACACACCCACACACACACACACACACACACACTCACACATCTAGAAGCAGCGATGGCAGTGCTCGTCATAATGTGTGTTTAGGAAAAAAAACAGCTTTGAGATTCATGAGTAAAGCCCTCTAGGTGCCAGCGTCGGAGAGGGAGAGGAAACGGAGGAAGAAGACACAGAAGAGCGGACCACCACTTAGCCAGAGTGGGCTTTAAGCACTGTAATTAAATCATTAAACTACCCCCCCCCCCCTCCCAAACATACAAACGCACACACAGACAGACATCCTCCTCTCATCCCTCCCTCTCTCTCTCTCTCTCTGTTTCCCTGACTCTCAGCTCAGCCAACCTCATCAGAGGCTCAGAGTGTGAAATGATGAATCTGTATTTATGGGGATGGAGTAATTACACAGCTAACCTCTGAGGGAGCCCAGGAGGGCCGCGGGGCCTCTGAGCAGGGTGCAGGGTGCTCGACCTCATTAGCACTGCCCAAGTGTGAGTGTGACAAAGTGTGTTGCACGTGTGTGTGTGTGTGTGTGTTTGCTAATAAGCGTGTGTTTTAAAGGATCAAACTGAGGAGCGCCTGTTGTGATAGCAGAGGCTAAATGAGGAAACAACCTGTTTTTCTGATTCCCTCAAACGTTACTTTTTACCTTTCCCCTGTAGCATCAAGAGCTTCTTCCTACACAAGCCTGTTCTTCTAAGGAGATGGACTGAGAAATAAATATATTTTGCAATGCTAAAAGAGTAATTTAAAGCCTTGTTTACAGTTCCCACTTCTCTTATACATTTTTTTGTTAAAAAGTACTATTGTAAATATATATGCTGTCATTAATTCTTATTTTTACAAGACAGCTAAAGAGAAATGTAAAACCATCGCAGAAAAATTCCGACAATGAGGTGATGTTTCAAATGTTGTTTTGCATGTAATAAAAATGTCAGACTTAAAAAAATACTTTAGCATTTATTCAAATCAGGTTTTTAACATTAAAAAAAGACATCAATTCTGATGCTAGCATATGAGCTAAAGTTCTTCATAGACACAGTAACAACCAGGCCTTTAAATCCCTTATTACCAAAAATTTATTTTTATCAATCATATCCACCTTATCCCAAATAAATAACTTTAAGTTCTATTTTTTTTTCAATCATTTTAATCCTAAAGGTTCTGTAAATGAAAGGCCAGTAAAAACAAGTTGCTTTATGGTGAATAGATTAAAAGAGTTTCCCCTCCACCACCTGTTTCTGCAATAGAAATCTGGCTTAAACCTGATTTCTTCTTTTTTCAGGACCAAGAGAGATGCACCAAGAAATCTGCCACTGTCGGGGGTCTTCTCATTTTCAGCTTCAACACTGGACACCTTCAAGCTTGAAGATTCATTTTTTTATAACCAGTAAATGCAACATTATATAACATCAACGCTTTTCAGTGTGGAGAAGTTATTAAGTTTGACATCTTAATACTTAATTTCAGACTCTAGGTCTAGATAAAAAAAAAAACTCACAGGATAACAAACACCAAATAACACAAATAGATGAACCATGGAAAGATATTTGCATCACTCTGCTCCTAAAGTTAGCAATTTTCAAAATCGTTGTATTTGTAGTATCAGAAGATTTTTCTTTCAGATGAAATCAGAGCAATTTAGTTTAAATAAATGTTTGTTTTAAATAAACAGTAATTAATAATAATAATGAATATGATATATACTATTACACATGCAACACATAATAAACATCAGGTTATCTGTGTGTGTGAGTCTTTGCATCAGAGTGAGAACCATTTTTTTGATTTTACCATTAAACTGAGGAATTTTCTTTACCAAAATAAGAACATTTTGCTGGTCCTCGCTTCCTTTTTTGTTAACGTTTAGCTGTTTAAATAATGAGTTAGGGTTAGTAATATGACTGAAAAAACTAAGGAAGTCCACACATGGCCATAATACATACATCAAGATGAAAATGTGTGTGTTAAACACTTATGATTTGTCCAAGATTGCTGCTATGGTTTCATTTTATCTCTTTAGGCTTAGCTGGAAGTGGGCCCCAGAATAAAATGCTGCTCAGGGTCTCCTAGAACCTTTGGACGGCCCTGTTAGTCATTTCCATGCCACAGCTTCTCCATCGTCTTTACCCTTCTAACATTACCATTGTCTTCCAGCTCTAAGATTAACTTTAACATTCTTTGTCTTTACCCTGATGGTCCAATGGCATATAGGCATTTCCCCTGGGGACCTCACGGGACTAATGCCTGTGGGGGCCAATCTACTTGTAAGTAATGTCCTCAAATACCCTTAGAAAAATAATTCACCAAAACTGGGAAACTATCAATAACATCAATTAAATTGCATTTAATTGTTACTCATAAATGTCCATAATACAAATCAACACATAGGCCTACATAATGATCATAATACAAACAGTAATAATTATTTAACAAGGCCTGCGCACGAACATAGTCACACATGCACATTGCAGAAATGAAATCACACACCTTAACACATATCCGCTAATACACTCACACACATACGCGCGACCTAGGCTAACCAATGCACTAATCGCCTGCCCCGGGCATAGGAGGAGCTTGGTGCTTAAGTAGGCTGCCAATCAGTCCGTCAGCTCCACACCCGCAAAGCTCCCGCGGCCAGACGTTCGCATCACTCCGCTCTCGAGGTGCCAAACTGCGGCTTTGACATTAGCTGCTCCGTGGCAGCGGATAGGAGGACACGCTTGGCATTTTGTGAAGTAAAGGGGGTATCTTTAGGTTTAGACAGCTACCCCCCTCCCTCCTCCCCTTCCTCGTTTTTTTTTTTTTTTTCATTCTTCTTTTTGAGGATTCCTACTTTTTTTCCCCTCTCTGCTTTCTTCATTGACTTTTGTGGAGCTCTTAACTGCACGGTAACTGCACGGACTTTTTTTTTTTGTTTCTTGCCCCGGACATGTCTTTCCCTCAGCTGGGGTTCCCCCAGTTCCTCAGTGCCTCTCATGAGGTGTACGGGAGCGAGCGGCCGGCCTCGGCTGCCCGGGATGGAGGCACGGAGGGCGCGATAAGCTCCTCCGCTACTGCCGCGGCCGTCGGTTCTATGTTGGGGATGTACGGAAGCCCGTGGGCTGCTCCGAACTATAGTGCCTTTCTGCCGTACAGCGGAGCCGCGGACCTCGCCCTCATATCCCAGATGGTAAGAGCTGCTTCTCTCGATTCTCAGGTGTTTTGCGAAAATCTTTTTCCGCCTTACTTCAAATTTAAACATTTATAAAGTAAAGGACGTCATTTCTGCTCATTCTTGCATGCAGTAAGTTAAGTTTAATTAGTATTTTTTATTTCCAATCAAACTTCGAATCGTTTGTTTGATCAATTTGATTGTTTTTTTTTTCAGAACCTTAAAAAATATCTATACTTCTAGCAATGTTCCACGATCAAAATATACGTAGATTAAGAACTTAGACAATAGAAACATGAGTGGATGTTAGAAAACAAGATACCATGTGTTTAATTGTAGCAAAAGTGGTTTATTTTGCCATTCATCTGAAAGAAAGTTATGATTATTTCTAAAACAACCAAAAAATCCTTCAGAGATGTTGCTTCAAAAAACGGGTTAATATATATTTTGTAGGTTGATGTAGGAGGTGCAATATTCAATACACCGGTAAAAACAGAGTGCTGCTGTTTAACCAGTAAAATTAATCGAACAATTAGGCTAATCATTTTATTGAGTTACAGTATTTCTCAAAAACAAAAAACCCTTTTGATAAATTCGGCATAATCACATAATAAAACTATGATAAATAAACTCTAAAAGCAGTTTTTTTTTCATTTGGATTGCCCTAGATGTGGGGAAAAACAAACAAAAAATTAAATACATTTATTTGCAATATTATGAAATATGACCAAAACAGCAATAAAACTTTTAAAAACTATTCTAACAAACCCTTTTTTTTTCTGTCAACCGCAGCTAAAATAAAACATTCAGCAGCGACATCCTCAGGGTTAAGAGACTCAGCTCTCTAAGAAGTTTGATGTTTTAGCGCTGAAAAAAAACTGTTTAATAAAGCTAAAACGTACCCACCCACAACTCTTATTATTTAACAACTTTTACCAAAGATTCCTTCATAACAGAACTGAGATGAACCCATAAAAGTTGCTTTTCACTGCTGGATTCCCAAAACAATTATCAATCAGATATGATTTGCTACCAAATTATCACACAGTAATACACTGTGATAGAGTTTAAATCATTTTAAATGTAATCTAATCAGTTCGAAAATGCTTTGTTTTATTTTTATTTATCTATTTATTTATTTTACAGTGCCAAAGTCGCTCAACAAGTTGTTTTTCTGCTATTCTTATTTTTCCCAGGGCTCCCAGTATGAGCTGAAGGACAGCCCGGGCTCCCACCCTGCGGCGTCCCTGCCCGTCCACCCAGCTCAGGGCTTCTATCCGTATGGCCAGTACCCATATGGGGACCCTTCGAGGGCCAAAACGGCTACCAGGGAGACCACCAGCACCCTGAAGGCCTGGCTGCAGGAGCACCAGAAGAACCCGTACCCCACCAAGGGCGAGAAAATCATGCTGGCGATCATTACGAGGATGACGCTCACACAGGTTGGCAGCCTATATGTGTGTGTCTGTGGGTGGGGGGGAGGGGGGTGTAAAGTGGGCTCATTTTATGTTTAGGATTATGCTTGCATAAGGTTGTAGAAGACAGTTTGGTGGGATACGGAAAACATTATGCAATGAGTTTCTTCTTTCTAAACCAGCAGAAAAAGAAATCATTCATCATTCTGCATTTAGGATAAATGATAACTTTAGACTAACATTCGGTATTTCCTTGTTTTAAACCATTTTTATCGCCTCTTCTAGGTCTCTACGTGGTTCGCAAACGCCCGCAGGCGCCTGAAGAAGGAGAACAAGGTGACCTGGGGCCGCAGCGCAGAGGACCGGGACGGCCGCATCTTCAGCAGCGACAACGAGGATGAGCACGGCAAGAACGGCAGCGATGACGAGGAGGAGGAAGAAGAGATCGACTTGGAAACTGTCGACATAGAGAGGCCGGAGGAGCAGAGAGCCGGGGAGCCGGGCTCCGAGAAGGGAGAGGGGGAAGCGGGCCTCCCGCTCAGGGAGCAGGCCTCCACGGAGAGCAGCAGGACGCTATCAACAGAGCCTGGGAACAAACTTGCTACGGAGCGTTCACCGAGCATACAGGACTGTCAGAGAGTACCACAGACCAAACCGAAAATTTGGTCTCTGGCGGAGACAGCCACGGCCCCCGACAGCTCGCACAAAACTACTCCTCCGGCGGCCTTTGCGCAACAGGCGGCTTTGGCCTCCGCCGGCCACCCGGCCTTGCTGCCGGGTCACGGAATATACACTTGCCAGATCGGCAAGCTGCACAACTGGGCTAACGCGGCTCTGATTAACGCCAACTCTATTTTGAACATGAGGTCTCTGCTGGGCGGCGCGCCGCCCGGACACCTCCCGCTGCATGGGGCGGTGCCGGCGCCCGCCGCGGCGGCCGGCGCGGCGACGTCGGGCTCAGAGGACGACAGCGACGTGGAGTCATCGGGAAGTTTCAGTCCAAAAAGAGATGGTATGGTCGCCTATTTCTATTAATTATTATCTGTCGAACACATTCGTGTATATATGGAAGATATATTCAGAAAAAACACACAAAAGATTACATGACAATTGAACTATTAGTGATAGTTTTATTAAAATAAAACGTTAAAAATAAGTTCAATGATTATTTACCATTTATTTTTTTTCTAGATGAAGCCTAATTTTCTTTTTTTCTTGCAGATGAGGACAGAGATCGCAGACCTGATTCCCTCAAGTCCCCCTTTCAGCTCATCACTGACAGGTGATAATTCCCAAAGCATTATGACACCATCAGCTTTAATTCTGTGAGGCTCTTGCTAAATGATGCTCAACGCTAGAGGTAAACAGTGTCACATCAGGCTGGGCAGGAGGCACATAAATCATGTGATTTAGCACTTTAACGCCTCACCAGGCAGCAGAGCAAGATATCAGCCCTCCTGCTTGTGACCCCTACTCTGTCAGCGGGTTTATCACCACCTAATGTCATTTAAATAATGTGCCACTATTTATTCAAAGACTCCCCCACCCCATCCCCACACTGCCCCTCTGAATGAAGCTAATGTATGTGATAGCAGCATCAGCAATTGAGACACAAATCCATTTATTTAATTTCCATATGCAGAGATTAAATTAAATGACGTGAAAAGAATGAGATAGAGTATTTGAGGCACTATATGTATTTTTTTGTAAATATTGCCTTTTATTGTTTAAAAACGTGTCTGATTTCAGATCTGTTTTGGTTCCCTTTCCTCAGACCTCACCATGGAACGACACCGCAGCGAGTTCTGACAACAACATTATGAGAAGATGAAGCAAAAACTTTCTATTGAAATAAAAAAGGAAAATGGATAAAAAAATCACAATTTTATTTAAAGAAGGACAGTTAAATGAAGGCTATTTTTCCTGAAAGCTCGACCAGTTATAGTGTTAGCTTCTCCACGCAAAAGAGATGTCAAAGATTTGTTTGTTTTGCTACGTGTTCTTTTTCTATTTGTTTCTTCTGCCCTTCTGTTGTGAATGGAAAAAAATCCTTGGAAGTTTGTAAATACACATTATGAATTTGTCTTTAAAGAGTATATTTTTTGGGACCTAAATAAATGTCAGTATAAGCGTTTATTATTGAAAACTTCTCCACCTTTTCAGTGTTATTATATCAGAGTCAAACTAACATTGTTTCTCGCAATTAACAGAATAATTTTGCCAAATTTCAAATATTTTTCTGAAAACACAAAACGATCCAGTTATTTGGTCTGTGGTGCTCAGATGACATGATCGATTGATCATTGCAGTTAAAATACTGTCCATTTTTCCGTTATTGTGATTCCATAAACAGACAGAAAAATATGAAACAAAAATTGTTAGATTCATTTGCCATGTTAGTACTTTTTGCACAGAAAATTACAGCCTTTTTGTTCTCTGTGTAACACAATTACAACAAACTGAAATCAGCTGGTGGATTATCTGGTCCCACATTTGAGGCCATATGGGGTAGGTAAGTGACCTGAGAATCTGTTTTTTGGGGGGATGGGAGATAGAAATTGATATAACATAGTGGCCTAATTTTATTAACCTATAGAGCCATGTTGCAGAACATAATAGGGTTAACCCACACGAGTGGTATGTGTGTTATACAAGCTGAAAGTATTTTATCACTACCTATATGAGACCCAGCTTGAAAGCATGGTGTCCAACTGCACACAAGGTTTGTTTAGAAGCCCATTTCAAACCCAATCTTAAAAATAGGGCGTCCCATTCTTCCTCATAGTTCAGATTCAGAAACAGGAAATTTCGACAGGAATGCCCTAAAAGTTCGAATTATAATTTGTAAATTGAATGCAACAGGATCATGCCCGACTTTCACATTCAAGATGGATGATACTCGCATCAGAAGTAATTAGACCTTCCTAGTTCGACTGTTTGTAGGAGTTCAATAATGTATGCAGTGGGCCAGTCATTTCAATACTATACAATGAAAAACAACCTTTAGAATTTATCCACAAAAAGTTAAGTAAATTTAGTTAAATTGTATTAGTAAAGTGTATCTAATGTCAATAGCAATGAAACATCAAAAGAAATTGGATCAAGTTTACTCCAATTTAAACTTTTTCGATACAGGAAGACCTCAGGCTGGGATCAAACCCATAATCTTCATGTTGGAAGGCAGCAGTGTTAAAAACTACACGGCCATCCAGGATAGTTTTCAGATTTTTCAGCCATTACTCGTAGTATGTGCCTAACATGGCTGGACAATTAGTCTGAATAAAAACTCATATTGTTAAACAATTATAAAAAATATGATGGGTTACAGTTAGATTTAGGGATCTAATTTTGAACATCTTCCTATTTTTGTTTTTTTGTTGCAATGTTCTCATGTTCTAAAAGGTTCAGCGGAGCAGTTATTTCCTGATTAAAGGTCTACAGGGCTACATTTATTTTGATATTTTTATGTTGCATTTGGTACCATTAACAAAAAGTTGCGATTTACCCCTTATAATCTACTTCACTTGTAAAGGAGATTTTTCAATGATTTTCATGAAGTGTACTTACCACTCAACCAAATGATTTCTTAGAGCGTACATTACCAAATTCCTGGAATTCTGTAAGAACTCCCAGGAAACAATGAATTTATCTGTTCTTGCTGAGTTTATATTGGGTTATATGTCACCCAAAGCAAAAACTCTTCCCCCAAATGCTGCTACTTCACTCAGGTCAGCTGAAGAAAAGCAGCATCAACCAGCCATAGATTATGTTAGATTCTTTTTGTAAAGAATATTTCTACTATTTGAACTAATGGATTTAATATCCAGAAACCTGCAATAAAGCCAAGTTTTGTAAACCAAGATGTTTTTTGTTCTAAGAGATAAACACTGAGGTCCATGGATCAATAGCATCCTACTCTGCTCCCCATCTTGTACTGTGTATGATGTTGGATAGTTTGTCAGAAATTTGAAGATTGTGTGGTTTCTCCACTGAAAAATGCCAGCTATTTAAAACAGTTTTTCTTAAATGGCTGATGCTCCTTTAACTTAATAGGTATTTAATTTTTTTTTACAATGTGAAATACTTTGAAATTTCCAAGATTCGTCCTTCTTTGTGAGGGAAAGGTGGCTTTGTTTGAGTCTGCTGACCGACAATGGGCAGCAACAGGTGAGGGAGCACATGGCTGCTAAATGCACCGAACAACCAGAGAAAACCCTGACCTCTCCGGCACTCTCTAAGACATTTCATCCAATGGTGCCTTCACACTTTTTACCACATGGCTCGTTTCCCACCTTGTCGTTTCCCACCTTGTGCAGACCAAAACACCCTAGCGTGGTAAGATTTTAAGTTTGGTTTCTTCATACGGTTCGAACAAACCCATCAGCAGTTTGCTTATGTTGTAATTGTAATCCGACCATGATAATAAAAACAACAGGTGAATGGTTCAAGCTTGATCCAAACAGTTTTTAGCAATCATCTAGGCATTGAGTAGAATAAAGAAGCCAATAAACAAAAGCGGTGCCTCTTTTACAGCACATAGCTCCTTGCAATTTCCTAAACATTCTCTCAAAATCATTTTAGGATACATATCCAATAATTTTTGTGCAAAATAGAAATGTTATCTACCAGCTCAGAGCACAGCATCAAATTTGGTCATCCTACCTCAGGCACATTTGAGCAATTATCCCTTTTTGTTACTGCCGGGTTTTAGTTTGCCTGGAGTTTTCTCTCTGTGAAAAAAGATTTGAACCACTGATAAAAATATAAAGTAACTCATTAACTGATCTGGACCAAATCTACTGGTTTAATCTTAACGATAATGTCAGAAAGCGGGTTATTTTGGGACTGTAACATCTTCAAGCTTTAAAATGTTGATCTAAATATATCTGACAGTTTTTACCTTTCGTTTGATGTCACCCTCTTTTATTGATTTCATTCATTTTCCATGAATTTTACCTCTACATGCCAATTTAAAATTCACCCTAAGATGGATGCTTTTGACTCTACGTCTTATTTATCGTGATCTTCTTTCCTGCTGAACTGACCCACTGTTAGCCTTTTTGTACAGGAAAAGTCTCGGACTCCTTCCCTCCACACGAAATCCTCAGCCTTGGAAGTGACTGCAGACACTGCGGAAATCAAAATTGAAGATTTCCAAGACCTCATGAACCGGTGTCTGTGTGCTGAAAGCCCAGGCCTGCAGTTCTTTAATGTTGGATTATACCCCCTCGGTGTCACCGCTGCTGCCTCTGAAATATGGATCAGACAACCGGGAAAAGGCCAGCAGCCAGTATGGGGGCGGCAACTCAAGGGGAGGTGGATAAGAGGGGAGGGGCTGGGTGGGTTGAGGTTTGTGTTGCATCCTTGTGATGGTCAAAGGCCTGAGGAGAGGAGGCTCAGCGTGAAAGGGGGTGGTTAGTGGGGGGTCGCAGGGCTGCTAATGGCAAGTGTTTCTCAAAGATGTGGCCCCCTGTTCCTGGTTTGGAAACACCCCCCCCCCCTTGCAGCTCTTAGGTTAAGCTTGTATTGTGATAGGCCACAGTTGATAGACAAGTAGCTGTGGTGTTTATGTTGTCTTGCCCTGTAAATTGTCCTCTGCAGAAATTTAAGGATGTGTAGATTTATGCTTAAAAAGAGAAAAAAATACAGATTATATTGTCACTAAGGACTAATGGCTTTGTTTAACTTCATCCTAATAGTTGCTGACTAAAATAAAGGTGCTACTAGAGTGTTTGATCTGATGAAAGTGTATAAACTCAAACCAACATGTTTCTGGACCCGATGACTTGGTGCTGCTACCTGACTAATCAGGGCAGAACTAAACATCTCCTCCTAAGACTGTAGTTACAGATCAGTTATTGCTTTTATTAGTACTCCTCTTTTAAGTGTTGAGCAATCAATTAATCTACTTTTCCAGATTTTAAAATATTTGTTTTATGTTAAACATAATTGGTTTTTAAAGCTTTTTTGGAAAACTAAGCAGACCTCTTTAACTTTTCTACATTTCTACATTATTTCATTGGAAATTTTTGTGATGTGTTTTGAATTTGGTCCCTCCAGACCTTTTCACGTCTGAAGTTTACAAAAAAATGGTAATTCTCTTTGGAAAATAGCTCTATTTCAGTCAGACTGAATGGAGAGCATCTATAATTTACAAACAATCTCACAGATTATCACCATGTTTGAGGGTTTGACTTTGACTTGGTGCTTTTATGACATTGCTTTCATCTAAACAATTCTGTTGTCGCTCTAAGATTAATGTTAGTGCAGTTGCATCTCATCCTCGATCACAATGGAGCTTGAAACTTCCACCTGAGTCAAGCTTTTTCCTCCCTCTAAAAGGTTTTATTCCAGTGTGGCCATGTGGAATTGCTAAAGATCAGCATTTCCGACAGCATAGTGCTGCCACTACATGTTTGCCATATCCTCTCCGTGGCTCAAGGCTGATTACATATGGGACTACTTATGGATTGTAATCAGCTTTTTCTTTTTGCAACTTGGTAACTTAGGATCTGAGGCCTTCACAGAACAGCTGGATTCATACGAATGTAAGAGTAAGTCACATAGATGTAAACTCTGTTCAATACATAGTTGATTTCTGGGTATAATTTCTTCAGTTTTGAGAGTGGGATGAATAAATGCAAATCAAACCAAAGGGTTCAGGTTTGTATATGTAAAAAAAAATCAAAATAGCGTATTCTTTGTGCTAAGACTTCACATAAGTTAGGTTAGATATATTGAAGTTGAACACTTCATTGTATCTAAGTATGCTAAGTATGCAGAAAGTGGCTCTATAACTCATACCATTTATTCTGCCTGTCTGTTCACAGTTTGTGGGAAGAACTGGGAATCTAAATAGAGAAAATGAGGAAGAGACAGATGATGATGATGATGATGAGAGTTTTCATTGATGTGAGAGCATTATGGAAAGAGGCCAGACACTTGAGGCCATTTTCACTTCTTCTGCCAACTCTGACAGACTGCCATCAGCGGTGTTGAGGAAGTTATTAGGCCCTCGCACAAGCTTCCCTTCTTCTGCACTTTGTCAGAGCCAGACCGCATGGCCGATCTTCGCGTGTGTCCAAACAATATGGTATTATTTCAAAGTTGGAAACTGCATGATGGAGCTGACAAAATGACTTCAAACAGCTTTTTAATCAGTTTCACAGGGTGTCCAAAATATGTTTTGTTATAATAAAAGGAGAAAATTAAAAAGTAAGAAAAAAACCTAAACAGAAAAAAAATTGTGATTTGCTTTTCTGGCGGGTGTTGCTATAAACGACGGGTAGACATTACATCTTGCAACTTCTGCTGAAACATTATAGCCTAAAAAGCAAAAATAAAAGGGATCAAACACTGAATTGCACACAACTTAAAACAATTCATAATGTAGAGAACACTTAAACTATTACAGAGATTTATTTCTTCCGAAAGAGAATTTTAAGAATAATATCTAAATATATTTAAGCGTACAAGCAGGAATATATACATACACAGCTATGTTTCCAGCATGTAACACCTTTACAGCCCAGCAGTTATTGCTATCAACAAATTCACAAAATAATAATGGTTCCTAAATACCATTTATGAATACAAAAGGCAATGACTGAGCTGAAATAAGCAATGAGAGACATGCTGGTGGTAGCATCATGTTGGAGGCCTGTTTCTGTATCAGCAATAACACTACACTGTCCAAAGAGGTTAGAATATCTAACAAGGAGGAAAATCAATGAAATAAGCCAGTTCAATGCTAGTTTATTTGATCTCTGCCTTTCTGATGGAAAAGCCTGGTGACTTTTCCAGTCTGATAGCTACCAGAGGCTTATTTATGGCTACAAAAATGAGCAGCTTTTCTGCAGCTTTCCGTGATAGGTTCATGCAAAATAGGGTGTGGATTACCTAAAAAAACCATGACAACTTTAAACCCATGCACTTGATTCTTATTCTTAAATACTACTGAAGTTGTTTTTTTTGTCATGTTTTCATCCAGCATAAGAAATAGTTTATAAAAATCCCTAAAGTATATATGACATCCGGGCATGTAGGTAAACTCCAGGCTGAAGTTGTATGTGTTGTCTGTCCCGGTTTGGAACGGGTTGGAAGCACAGTTCTTTTAACAAATAATGCAGTCATTTTCTTAAAATTTAAAACCAGCATTGACGTGGTCTCAGAAAACATTGCTACTCTGGTGACATTCTTTGTATAGTAGATATTTTAGAAGCGTATTCGCCTCTTAAACTCTCAGTGTGAGCAGTGTCTCCTTTGCTATTTTGGTTTTGTAGCATGTGCTCTTTGATGGGCTCTAATCCTTGTTAAAGATTATCCCAGTGGTCCTTTCATACAGCGTCTCACCAACGATATGTACTCCTCTAGTTTTCGCTCCTCCTGTTTTTGTCTTGCTGGGATGCTTAGAGACTGAACAATAATTACTTCAATGTGCCATCCCCCCTCACATCCTCAGCCTTAAACTATTCTCTTGCGGTCATGCCCACATGTGTAAGGGCCCGCTGTCCCATGAATAGATTTGTTAAGGGCCTCCAATGGATGAGAAAAGTCCAAGCCCTGTTGCCTGGCCCTCGTGTGCGGCAGTTTTTTTCCCCTTTCGAGGTACTCTTCATGGGGGCAATCTCCCTGCCTGTCCCCCACTATCACACAGCACCTCATCCCACAGTGACTTGCTTGCCTACTCTTCTCTGCTTCTCTGCCACGCAGAGATAATCAGGCTTATGTAAAGACGACGTGCTCTTTTGACAGTCATCAGCTCATCGGTGATCCAATCTAGCCCAATTCTGCCATTGTTCACCCCTCAAAGTGCCTCAAATCCGCTTTTGCAAGGGAGAAGCCTGCGCTCTTTATCCTGCCAATCACTCCTGACATTCCTGCCAATGTTGCCATGGCCTGAGGTCGGAGGTCGTGAAAACAGAGAGCGTAGGCTGACTCGGGGAGAATGGCAAGGTACTAAAAGGAGGGACTCCCTTCTTGGCAGCCTATGGGCCAGCCAACTCAGGGGGTAAATGTAGACAAGTTAGGACTCTATAGCCCCACTGAGAGGTCCAGTTGGACTGAAAGAGATGTGGGTGAAGCTGGTGAAAAAAGGAGAGACAATGAAACAAGAAGCTAAGGAAGATGAAAGGGGTAGCTAAGGTATAAAAAAATGATTCAGAGAGCACGAGAAGACATGTCAGTGTTTCACTGGCTTAAGTGTAAATGACCAAAGGGGTAAAAACAATTGCTTGTCAGTTTCAAAGAAACATTTTACAGCTGTATTCATTCAGGTCAATTGGAGCAGTTATTTGCCATTGAAACCAAATCATAAAAAACAACATTCAAGAAATTTATGTTGGATCCATGGGAGTAGTCACAGCTAAGCCGTAATTTGAAATGGAAATGTACTTCCACGACGCAATGAGGCGAAAACATGTGACTGCAGGATCAGCGGGGCACAGGGTTAAATCTGTCGTATTGTGGTGAACAGAATAATTTTTTTTACTCAGTGTATACGTAAGTGAGCAAATGTTTAGTCTGAACAAGATATCATAGGGAATTTATGCTATTCACTGTTCTTCCATAGGGATTAGTAGAATTAGCCATTCAGACAAAAGCAAAGTATCAAAACTCATGGGTAATTCAACAAGCTTCACAATGTAGACTTTACCGAGTGCTGCTGCTTAGCCTTCGTTTATTGTCTTGTTGCAGCTGCTATAAGCGTACAGACAAATAGCAAACATTATCATTTCCCTTTAAAGAAGACAAATTTAATATACAGGGAACATACAGACCACAAATGCTATGAAAGAGGGGAGTGATCATTCTTTTTTTTTGTGTGCCTATTCATGGCAATAATCTGAGGAAAGAGACAGATTAGGATGGAGGGAGGGTTTGTGTTTGGGTGTTCGCATCACTGAATCCTTTCAGCCATTTTGAAACAGTGTTTATCCACTGTTTTTTTCTAGCATGGCAACATAGCATCGTGTGATGCTGCGAGAATCCTGAGGGGGCAATGAACTCACTGCGTCTTTGTTCAGAACCCATTCAGAAATATGGGTGTGTTAGTGCTGGGCAGGGGAGCTGCAGATAATTAATGCATGGCAATCTCTCTTTTATTTTAGGTCTACATTTGCAGCATGTCTGTGGAGTAAGAAAAATACTTTTAAAGACTTTACCAAAACCATAGTTTGTATGGTGGGGGAACCGTTAAACCCGTCATTCGCAAAGTCAGTTTTGTCAAATTGTAATAGCAAATACTTGCTGATTTTGTAACAATAGAGGTGCAATGCTATCAAAACAAAACAGTGATGATAAAATTAATTTATTCTATTTATTTACCACTAATTTACACAGCATGTTGTCTGAGGGTTGTCAAAAAAAGGGAGTCCAGCTGAACGATACACAAGTCATGTACATATTATTTTCCGAATTGACTAGTTAGAACAATGATTTGAATCTATGCTTCATACTGATTATCCATGTTGCAAAAGCAAAAAAGAAAACTCCTCTGGAAGAGAAAGAAATCTCCAGTGGAACTAAACTTCATGTGAATGGACATCTACATTAAGAAGACAAAGATTAACACTTGCAAAAGAATTACAGAAATCCCGATCTAGGACTACTTTCTTGTTTATTTTTTCTTTTGGATTTTCCCTTTCAGGGATCTTTACAGGAAGTCGTCTACATCTAGCTATATTTTCTGTATCGTTTACTCTCACAACAGCTACCTTTGCTCCAGCCATTCTCTTTGGTCCTCATCTAAGCCCTATACATGGCAGTCCAATTTCCAATTCATCTAAAATGAGTTGACCCAAAGTAGTTATTCTTTACATTTTCCATTCCTATCAAACTTTACCTCTAGCACTACCTCTTGTCTCTTGTTCAGAACCACTGTCTCTGGACCATACACCATAACTGGTTTTACTAATGTCTCCTAAACCTTTCATTTCATTTTCGCTTTTCTGCTTGCACAGGTTTCTTCTTCTTTTTTGCACAATAACTTCTCTGGATAGTTCATCCGAAATACTTAAAATCTTCCTCTAACTGTTTCCTGTAACCTTATGGCTCCACTTTGGCTAGTTTACCAAAGCAGTCTTGTTTTGCTAAGCTAAAGTTCTCTCATTTCCAAGGCAAACCATTATCTCTCCAGATTTTCCTCTACTTGTCCCCTGCTTTCTCTAAAGATCACAATATCATCTACAAACTTTATAGCCCTTGGAGATTTCCGTCTAATTTCACCTGTAAACCTGTTCATCATTAAAGCAAACAAGAAAATGATAAGAGCTAATCCTTGATGCAGACCCCCTTTCACCTTAAACTCCTCTGTCAAACGTGTAGTACACCTCAGCACTGTCTTAGGGCTTTCATTTGTGTTCTGCATCTATTAAAGCTGTTGTTTTTTAATCATGTTCAGAAACACTTTTTGTTATGCTGAGTAAAATTGGTCCTTCCATCCTGAAAGTAGTCAATACCTTACTTATTCAGAAAAGGGATTAAAAAAAAAAATCAGACGTCTGTGAGAGCCACTAGCTTCTAAAAACTCTGACCAATCCTTGCTATTCGGTCAGATGAAAAAAAAATGCCTTCATCTCTGTCCCTCCTCCTCCTCACACTAATCAGGTTTGGTCGTTGCTGTAATAATTTACAACACCCCAACCCAAAACTTTGGAGTATTTAAGTATTGTTATAAATAACGTGCTGAAACTTGTATGGTTAATATTGCTAAACCTAGCATGCTACCTTGAAAGCCACAATAATAAGATAGTTTACCTACAGGTGAATGAGACATGAGGTAGTTAGTTTGAAGTCCCAAGTCTTTTGAAAGAAATGACCGAGTCAGCTTCCCTCCACATTGCTGAGTTCTGCTGTGAGATGTGCTTTCAAGTTTGGGGTTGAGGGCTTAGCTTTGAACGGAGGCGGGAGGGGAGTGCCACTTTCAATCTTGTGCTATCCAACATTACTAACCATAGCTTTAAAGGTACTTGTTTGTAACTCCAGACAGATCATCATCTGTAGTACTTCTCTTGGGATCTATTTAATTCCATCCTCTCACCCTCTATAATCTCATGTAACGGAGTGTGGAGTTTGCGGACCCAGAAAATAACCAGACAGCCAGAGACAATTTTGACAGTTTATTGAGCACAATTTCCGGATCAGCGGATGGAGGAAACAGCAGCGACAGGATGCTCTGGTTGGAGATATAAGCGTTACTATGCGGTACAGGACGACGGACAGAACAGCAGACTGGAGGGCGATGGTACTGACCTTCTAGGACACAGACGGTGTGGTTCTTAGGTTCGGCGGGCCAGCCAGCACGCCAGCGATCCGGTCCCAGGGAGGAGGACTTCGTCCTTGGCTGAGCAGGTAGGAGAACCAGCTAGTCCTTCTATTGAACAGACTTAATCACAGTCGGGATGAGCAGAAAGGAGGTCAGAGCTGGGAGGTCAGAGAGAGAGCAGGTACCAGTCCGAGTTCCAGTGGCAGAGTCGTGGCGAAGGCAGGGGTCGAAACCAAAGGGTCAGAAGACTGGAGAAATCCTAATCAGAATCCGAAAAACAGGTCTGGGGCAGAAAAGGGGTCAAATAACAGGCAACCAAAGTCTGACAGGGGCTAGGCAGAAATCAAGGTCTCAGAGAATAAAAAGGTTCAGCAGGCAGACAGGCAAAAAGAACATTAGAAAATGTCTCACCAAAGGCTTGAACGAAATTATCTGGTATTGATCCTAGAACTGGAAGAGGCTTTTAAAGGCAGAAGAACAGGTGTAACTGATGAGAGTGGAGCAGCAGAGGCAGGTGGAAATAATCTGATCATCAAATCAGGGCAGACGCCCAGAACCATGACATCTCATTAAATAGCCTATTTAAACATTTCCACTATTGTCTCTTCTAAACACTTCCATACCTCCGTATGTATATCAACAGGACCAATCACCTCTCCACTTGTACCTAAAGTGAATCTCTTTAGTCCTCACAGTCTCCAAACTACTCTTTTTGCTGATTTATTTCTCCATATCTGCTCAGATTCTTACCTATTTTATCACGGAGGATAATTAGTACCTTTCATTTCAAAAGACCAAATGTCTTCTTGATAGCATTAGCTGTAGCTGTCCAGCCACCTGAAAGCTCTTCCTGGCCAACCAGAACCTGTCTCAACTACTCCATGAAAAACACAAACTTTCTTAGTTTTTCATCAATGGGTTTATGGTGTACCTATGTTCTCTTCCCCTTTCTCACCATCTGAGTAATTTTACACTTCACAATCCTATGTTGTCTGGAAACATTCCCACCTACAATCACCATGGAATCACTATAGTCTTTCAAATTATATTGGCTGCAGATGACATAGAACATCTAAAATGTTCCTAGCTCCATTTTTGTAAGTCACCCTATGTTTCAGGCCTTGTCTGGAAGAAAGTATTCACTACAGCCCTTCGTGACTATCTGCAAAGTCTACCACCATCTGTCTACTTTGTGGTTCTAGGAATCAAACATGCCGATCATTACTTCCGTTACCTCCTCAAACCAGTACATTAAAATCTATACAGTAACAACTCTCTCACTTCTGAGGATTTTCTCATCCGAATTTCTCCTCCTTCAACTCACATCATATCCGTGGACATATCAATTTTTAGCCACAAACTCCTTATCATCTGTCATTGTATTCACCACCAGAATTTCCCTGCCAGACTCCTACACCGTTTCTCTTCCCATTCACACCCCGATAAAACAGCTTGAACCCCTTGAGCCCCTGCTCTCAGTCCTAAACTCTTACTTTTTTTTTTAACAGTGTCCTGTCTGGCGATGTGGCAATAAGAATAATTGTCTTGATGCCAAAAATAGCCCAACAGATTTTGCTTTCACAAGTGCAGCAGTAGGGCTTTGTCATAGTGTTCCACTGGTTTTATACATATAAATTGTTTTATTATAATCATGCAGGGAGTTTTACAGATTATTTGGGCACTGCAATGTAAGTAGAACAGGAAAGGAAAAACAGAGAGACAAAAAGGAGAAAAGATGAAAGACAAAGGAAGACATTTCATAAAACATCTTCATCCTGCTTCACCATCTGCAAAGAGATGCAAAAAGGCCCCGATCCTTCGGTGTAATTAAAACTGGGAGTACCAACCCCCCCCTAGCGCTCTCCCCAATCGACAATCCCGAACCCTCAATGTCTATCATCTAGGGCAGGGGTGCTAACAGACAGTGCTCGCAGACAATGCCCTAGATCACAGGTGTCAAAGTGGTTCCAGAAAGGGCTGTCTGGCTGCTGGTTTTCTATCCTCCCAAGCAGTAGCACACCAGATTCCATTCATCTCATCGAGTGAGTCTAGTCTTAACCTGATGACTTCATGGGATGACTGGAGTCTGGTGCTGCTACTGTTTGGGTAGAAAGCTACTACTGTAACTATGGTTCTATGAATCCCGGATGACCGCCAGAGGCGGTGCTTCAAACACTGAATGATTATTCTTGCGTATGTGCAGGTCGAGTACTAATGACAACAAAGTCACCTGTGACCTGCCGGGGACCCATGTGACTCTATAGTCACATGGCACCCGGCGTTCAATCCCTCAATCTTCTAGCGAAAAGCAGAGATTCCGAGGGACCAAGCACTCTGGCAGTTATCCGGGATTCTTAGAACCGTAGTTACAGTAGTAACTTTCATTCTATTCCAACCCTACTGATCGCCAGAGGCAGTGCTTCAAGCACTGGATGACTTATGTCAACAAGGTCACGAGGAATTGGCAACATTCAAGGGACAACCACTACACCACTCACCCTAATGTGATGTAGAGGTATGTTGCTCCAGGATTCCTTGAAGGGGATGGGGCGCTGCCACATTAACCCTGTAAAACCGAGCAAAGGTACTAGGTGATTTCCAGGAGGCCGCACGGCATATAACATCCAACGGCACCCCAGTCATGGCAGCAAAAGATGTTGACATGCCCCTTGTAGAGTGGCACTTCACTACTGCCAGCAGTGGCACGTCCTGCAAGGTATAAGCCTTGGAGATCAAATCGACAACACAGTGTGCAAGTCGCTGCTTAGAAAGTGCCTGACCTTTCCGTGAGCCAGTGTAGCAAACAAAAAGGCTATTTGCCTTCCGGAAGGATGTGGTGGCGTTGATATAGGCTTCAAGGGCAAGAACAGGGCACAGTGGCTCAGAGGGGCATCCGGTGGCAAACTGGGCAAGATGAAGTGCCTGGGTATCGCTAGGAATAAAGGCTACATCAGGCCACAACGTAACACCTGAGCCATCAGGATTCCACCGGCAGCAATCGAGAGAGCCTGCAATTCCCCCACATGCTTTGCAGAAACCATAGCCAAAAGGAACACAGTTTTCAGTGAGAGCCATTGGAGGTCTGCCCATGCCAGGGGCTCAAATGGGAAGAACCGAAGAGCCCCAAGCACCAGAGAAAGGTCCCATGCTAGTGCCACAGGGCGGTTGGGCGGGTGCAAACGCCGATCACCACTCAAAAATAGTGCAACGTCCTTGTCACGGCCCACGGAACAACCATTCAGCCTGACATGCCAACAGGAAATGGCAACCACATACACCTTCAAGGTAGACGGAGACCGTCCTTGATCAAGTACGTCAGAAACTGAACACTGCATTGGGTCCTGCCCTCTATTACGGCACCAGGTTGCAAAGACCGCCCACTTGTTAGCATAGACAGCTCGTGTGGACCTCGAGAAAGTGGACCTGGGCCTTGCAGGGGCCAAAGCCGGAGCTGGAGCCAGTCCGGGATAGGATGAAAAATCTGACCCCCCATCTGGGAAAGAAGATCTCTCCTGGAGGGGAGACGCATGGGCGAGCCAGAGCTGAGCTCGTGCAGTAATGGAAACCAAGTCCTCGCTGGCCAGAGGGGGGCCACGAAGCAGGACCCTGTGCCCCTCCTGAGGTACCCTCAGGAGAGTCTGAAAAAGTAGGCCGAATGGTGGAAAGGCATAAAGAATGGTCCAAGGCCAGTCTTGTGCCAGAGCATCGTTTACCAGAGGGCTGCTGTCGTCCATGGAGAACCAAAGGGGACAGTGAAACGTGTCCCTTGAAAAGACAAAACTTACCAGTCGTTGCAGCGGCGACCACAGATCTGGTAAGGGTGAAAACAGCTTGTGCAGCCTCTGGAGGGCGAGACTTACCCACAGCTCCGACCAAACCTGATCACGGGGCTACCAGCAACAAGCAGTCAAGATAACAGCGGTACACACAGAAGCAACCAGCTTCACACGACCACACAACTGCGTGCAAGAAGAACAAAAGGGATTGAACGCCGGGTGCCATGTGACTATATAGAATCACGTGGGTCCCCGGCAGGTCACAAGTGACTTTGTTGTCATTAGTACTCGACCTGCACATGCGCAAGAATGATCATTCAGTGCTTGAACATGGAGAAGAGCAGTAGGGATGAAATAGAACCAGCAGCCACACGGCCCTTTCTGGAACCACTTTGACACCCCTGCCCTAGATAGATGTGTGTTGTGAAAATGTTGTAGATGGAAGTGTCTAAAATGCAACATGAAATTGGGTTGGGGTACGTCATCAGGAGGTGGGGCCCCCCAGTAACGACCCCCTCCCCAGAAACTCTTACTTTTCTACTTCTCTCTCCCTATGGGAACATCTTCCACCTCTTCTCTCTTTTTTTTAATTGTGCAAACCTACTGTAGAATTAGTTCTACCGGTTGGTCAACAGCATCAGTATCTGTTGTGTTTAGGTGGCCTTGGCCTTTTAAGTATGGAGATCATGTTCTTGAACTACACGGTAGATGTGGCAGAAGCTTTATTTGATGTCCGTTCTGACCCCCTAACCCTCTGCATTTATTCAAAATTGGAAAGGGCACATGTAGGACACAGGACATTGAGATTCCTTTGAGGCTTCTTTGTCCACAGCAGTTTTTGTAAAAAAAAACTTTAAAAGGTATAGTAAACAATGGCAGTAGAGCCTTCAGTAGCTTTAAGTAGAGAGATAAGCACATTTACAAGACTAGACAAAAAAAGAAAGTTCATACAATTAGCCTCAGTAAATCCCAGTGGCTTTGCGTTAAAGAGATACATGGTTTAACACTTTAAGGCTGCGCCAAGCGCATCATCTACGGAGAACAAGATATTGGCTTCTATACTGCAACCAATGTCCCCTGAGAGTAAAAACTAAAGGGTCAGAGCATGTATTGACAAAGAATCCTAATACTACAAGTAAGTTCTGGTGACATTATTTTGAGAAAAATTGTTGAATTCATTATTTTTTCCTAGAATTTTATAAATTAATGCTTCACTGACAGTGGCAAGTGGCCACATTGACCAGCTTTACCAGTCATTAAAATCTTAGCATGTAGAGGTAAGCAATAAATCACATTTCTGCAAAACCTGCTTTGTAACAGAAAACATTTCGAAAAATGTTTCAGACATATCATAATACTCAAAAGTGAGTTTAAGCTCAAAGAAGTTTGAAAAATGGAAGCTCTAAATGCTGTCTTATAGGAACATCATCTAACATTTCACACTATATAGTTTGTCTTCATAAAACTAACCAGGAAAACAGAAAAAGTGAGGAAAATAACTTATAGGTCATTTAATGGGTAGTTCAACCTATCTTTAAAGTTAAGTAAGTAACTAAGAGGAAGTTTGCATCTCCTATATAACTTTATATATCTTTCAAAATTCCTCTTATATATATTTGGTTCACTTTTTAAAACAATGTTTCAGTTCAAGCAACTTTCAGGCTCAAGCTTAAATTTTCAGACAGGTAGCTTAAAGTTTAACATTTAAATACATATTTTTTTTAACGCTGTGACTTAATTGGTCTGAGCTGCACTCTGGCTGCAAAATTAACCCAAATCATCAGCCTTCCACTGCTATGATACATAGCTGGTATGAGGTGTCTGTTGTGTTGTTTGTTTTAATGGAAAAGTACGGAGAGCATGTGCTTTGGACATGGGGACCCTAAACTGTTTCAGATTTGATTGAAAGCATAAGTTGAATATGAATTTGATTTAGGTATGGATTTTGGACGTGACATGACAATTTTGCCTTTGGGTGGCTTTTGCCGTCATTTTGCTGCTATGCCATATTATGTGTGCTGCTTCTATTTACAACTGTAAGCAACATTCCTTATGATTTTCTTCCCACAACTTCCATATGAAAACAGAATTTTAGAGTGCACAGGCAATATGCAGTCAGCAGTAATCTTCAGCTATTTCCTTTCGTCTCTCCTTCTGCGCTTTGTAGTAGTTTTTAACCTCCCGCTTTAGCATTAAACACCTTTCAGTGCTACTCTCTGTTGTTTTGTAAGAGGAAAAGATTGAAATGATCTCAGAAGACATGGATTGTGCCAGTGTACAGTAGTAACACATTACACCCCCCCCTCCCTCTGCTATCTTTCACTTTGTGGATAATGAGATATGACTCATGGGTCACATATCTTCACAGTGTAATTACACATGAAATGTGTGCGTGTGCGTGCACAGTTGCGATGCAATGTGAGTCCTCATTCATTTGCCCAAGTCGTTTAGGGTAATAGAGCTTAATGGAGTGTATTAACCCTGTCCAGCTTGCGTTTCCCCCTTAAGTGTGTATCTGCTTATGTGTGTGTATGTTCATGCACGTTCATCGGGAAAGGGGAAACCTGCCAACTGTTTATCTGCAAGAGACACATACTCTGGGGGGAGTGGAGATCTGGTTTCCCACTGTCACAGATGCTAACCCGCCTCTCCATTAGCGATGTGATTGGAGTGGACACAGAAAACCAGCAGCCTCGCTCCCAAAGGGGCTATCGGTGGAAATCATTGCCCAGCCTTTCTCAGGGGAATGTCAGCAAACTAGAAAGAGGCACTTAACAGACTGCTATCACATGCAACTTCTCTGTCAACTGCGTAGTGTGAGTTCACGAGCTCTGGATTAATAGTTTAAAGCTAAGATCTGTCCTAGCTTTTGGAAAATGGAAGCTCTCTCAGCTTTTTAATCTGTAGTATAATTAGATAAAAAAAAAAAAAAGAACAACCGTACATATAACTATGATCTCTGGTAAATTAAGACTGATACAATAATTAACTTTCTCTGTGTGTTCTCTTTCTGTTTGGATCACTGCTGGTGAGGCATTCGAAAACATATGTTTGTGTCCAAATTCACCAAAAATGAAAGAGAAAATGCTTAAAATTGTGTCATTTTACTTCAAAATCTATTCACCTGACATTGTTGGTGGCCTCAAATCCTGGGAGGTCCACCAAGAGATGGAACATGAAATCTGCAACCACACCTAAGTGTAAGTATGCATGCAGACTGGCAGGCCTACTCTGTTCTCTTTGGTTTGGTCACCACACTGTGGCTGATCCTTTGACCTCGGTCGATAACTACTGTAAGCCGAGCCCTCTGCACCCTCAGGGTAACACCAGCACACACGCATTCACATCACCCTCAGCACGGTTTTTAGTTGCAGTACCTCCAAAACACCAGAGGATGGCGCCTAAGGTCTAAGTAGTGGTATGCAGCTGAAAACAAATCAGCGTTTCCCTGGGTTTATGGTATTCCCTTTAAGCAGACTCACACTCACAACTCGGAGGTTAGATGTAGATGCAGATTTCTGGCCTTTAGAACTAGACCATTTTTGGTCAAATTAGAAATAACAAAAAAGGTTTTGTTTATTATGTTTTTGGCTTTGCTTTGAAAATAGAAAAATAAAAGGTGGACTCCAGAGTGCTGACTACACAATGATTATCTTACAAAATTTTGCACAAAAAACTGAAAGTAATAAATAAAGAAAGAAAAAAAAGAAAATTCATAACATCATAGTTGTAGTCTTTTGTAAATGTTTCTTTTTATCTATTCAACATTTTATAACTCCATTTTACCTAAAAGTGTCAAATTTGAAGTTATGTTAGTGGGTCTTTATGTGAATAACCAGCACATCGTAGGGCATTGTTGCTATCAAATCTAAAAAGTGTGAAATGTATTGCCCTTTAAACTCCTCACTCTAAAACTTCTAAAATAAATTAAATGAGTCATTCTTTATGTAAAATAATGTTATATAGAAAATCAATAGAGTATTAGAGAGCTTTAGTAAAGAAAACGGCTGATTGAAGACTGACGTACACAGCAAACTGGGCATGGAAAACATGGAAACAAAATCTACTACTCAAATGTCATAATATATTTACAAGACCCTTCATGAATCTAAACTTTTAAGAAAAGTATCAGGAAGAACACTACTGTTTCAAGAAAGTGGACGGAAGCTGTTTTTGGAGTCTGTCATTTGTAACATAGGAAACTAGGAAGAAGGTTATCCGGTCAAGAAAGACAAATGTTCCTCTTTTCTGATCTACACGTGCAATGCTGGGCTGTACGGTGGAGCAGTGGTTTGCGCTGTTGCCTTGCAGCAAGAAGGTTCTGGGTTTGACCCGGGCCCGGGGTCTTTCTGCATGGAGTTTGCATCTTCTCCCCATGCATGCGGGTACTCTGGCTTCCTGTTCCTTCCTGTTCCTTCTCCTGGTTACAGTAAGTGACATCTCTCAATTGTCCCTATGTGTGAATGTTGGTTGTGCATCCTTGTGTGTCTATGTGTTACCCTGCAACAGACTGGCGTCCTGTCCTTGGTGCACCCCGCCTTACGCCCATAGTCTGCCGGACATAGGCACCGGCCCAACCGCGACCCTGACGGAGAAGATGGATGGATGTACAATACTGTGTATGATAAAAAGTAGCATTTCACCTAATGCTGACCATCCCAACAGTGTTACATGATAGTGGAGGCATTTTGCCCTCAGGAAGCTTTTTTTTTTTTTTTAATTAGGGCGAAAAAATAACAACAATTACAAAAATAAAACCAAGCTTAAATGTAGTTTAACTTTACTGAGTGAAAGAAATTAATGGACTATTTTTTAGACAAAAGAGTTATAAGAACATTAAATGTTTTTTGTTACAAAATCAGGAGAGTTTAAGGTTTCCATAAGCCATGTGGGGAACACAGATAAGGTGCTAAGACCAGATCCAACCTTTAACTTGTTGGCCTGCATCCAAAGGGCTTTGTGTGGCAGCGACCAAACAATGCACATACTGTATGATGTGAATTTCAAGTGTTTTGCAAAGATTGACTGACCAAATTGTGGTGTTCACAAACCGGTCCTAAAATGCAAGCAGCTGCAATTTCAATGAAAGTCGGTTACACAAAGTTGGATGACAGGTAAAGAATGAAAAATGCTGAACTTTCTGATTTTTATTAGTACAAAATTCTGGAAAATCATGTATCATTTTCCTTCTACTTCAGTTGTTTACCATTTTATGTTTCTGTATTACATAAAACATCTTAATTAAAGTCTATGTTTATAAAATTAAGAACTACAAAAAAAAAGTTCAGGAGGTGTGAATACTTCGCAAGGCACCAATGGGCAAACAATCAAAGAGGATCTATGAGCAAATGAAGGGAAGTTAAAGTGTTTGTTGAGGGCTCTATCTATCGGTCCCTGTAGACTGAGGCTTGCAGAGCTGAATAATGTATGTCCGCTCCCGGTGTAATGAAGCGGAAGTGATGGGGAGGAATACGGCTGGCCTCCCAGGGCTCAACTCCAAACTGTACACACACTTAAGAGCTGCCTGTAGCCTAAACTTGCATCCCTCTCTGCCTCAACATCACTCTGCATCTGCCTCGTTTAAAACACGTGCACGCAGACACCAACGCACACACACTGCACAACGGCTAAGAGGATTAGCTTGTCTCTGTCCCAGTGTCCTGCATCATTGATGAGGAAGGCCAGGGCATTTATAGCCTCTTCCTTTGAGTTGGATGGCTCTATCTTGAGGCTCCTATCAGATGAGAGAAGAGCAGCAGCGTACCCGGAATGACCGCAACTTGGTGGTCAGACAGGTTGCTTGGCGTTGGCAGGCTTGTTTGTGGATCGCATCAAATCTTGCTTGCACTTGTTCCCAGGTGGGGCTTTCGTGGTTAACAAGAGGCCATCACTACCAGTCATGTCTTGTGGTCGAAAATAACGGGACTTCTTTCATCCTTCGTGATGCATTTATCCCTTACTGTTTCATGTGTTCCTTTCAGCACCTTACACACGCAAGCCAAGCTGATACAAAGGCATGATAGATGGGAAATTGAAATACAAAGCAAATGTGCAACACAAACTGATCTCCATATACAACACAGATTGGTCAGATGTAGAGGGAAATATTTCAAGCCTTTATGTCTTGTAGTTTTGATGGTTATGGATGTAAACACATTATCTAGTGCCTCAGAAAACATTCCAAAGGGACTGAATTCTGAAGTCAACCAACAACAGGAGTCAATCTGGGATAAGCCAGATTGATACCATATTGATCTGGAAAGTCTTATGTAGAGTGTTCGCAAAACGGAGGGTCGTTCAGCACAATTCTTTAAGCTGATTGGGTACCTGCCTCCCATGTTAAGTTTTTAACCAATCACAACAGCAGTTGCAGCTCAGTTGTTTCACAACTAACAGGGTTAACTGATAACATAATTCTTGCCAAATCCAGTTGGAGGGTAACGCAAAAACTTCTTCCCATCCACAAAGGCCAAAACCATGTCCTTTTGCTCCTTTTTCGAAAAGAAATAGAGGGTATTCCTGCTAAAATGCTAAACGGCGCAGACATGTTTGTTTTGTTTTAGCTATCTGTCTCTGGTTGATGTGTTGATGCCATATACATCACTGCATTTCATCGATCTGAAACACTACTGTATCGTGGCAAATGCATCTGAATCTGTGAATTCATAAATCTCGCGACAATTCATCTTGCTTGCAATGTAAATCAAGAGCCACTACAAAGGGATGTGTACTGCACATAGGCTACAAATGTCTCATTCCTTGTGTGAACCAGACACAAACTTAGAAGCATCTTATTTGGGCTGAGTAGAAAAATAACCGAATTTGTTCCCTGTTGTCCAAAGTTTGTTTTCAATGGAGAAGGAAGGGAAAGGCCCAGAATTCACACTGCTTGAAGCCCACTGTCAAATTTTTCACAGTTAGTAATAATTTTGCAAACTATGTCATCTGCCAATGTTGGCTTAATGCACTTTCTGAAGCCATGGAAATGAACATTTTAGAGCCCTTTATGCCTTCTTGTCCTGCAGGACTTAGCAGCTGCTCTTCTGCTAAATGTACCAAAAGCTGGTTAGTAGACCTTAATATTAAGGTCCTTTTCCATCGGTACCAACTCTATTCCTCTTGTTTCAGTGTGTCAGCTCTTTTCCATGACATTTTACCAATACGACAATATGGATGGGTCATCATAGAGAGAAGGTGCCACTGTCTGCATGTCTCTACATACTCTAGATTGCAAAAAGTATTTGCTACCATGCTTTGACCCACATATGAGCTAATTCCTAATCCATAGGGGTTTAATGCGAAGTTAGTCGACCCTTTGTAGCTAAAAAAGTCTCCAGGGAAGGCTGTCCAAACAATTTAGCAGTGTGTTTATGGGAATTGAATTCCTCTAGAAGCTCATTTGTGAGGTCACACACGTATGTTCGTGCTCTCAGTACATCCTAAAGGTGTTCTGTTAGGTTGAGGTAAGGGCTCTGTGCAGGACAGTCAAGTTTATCCACACTAGACCCTGCTATCCATGTCTTTATAGACCTTGCTTGATGCATTGGTGGACAGTCTTGTTGGAAGAGGAAGGAGCCATCTCCAGTCTGTTCCCACATAGTTTGAAGCATGGAATTGTTCAAAATGTCTTGGTATGCTGAAGCATTCGGAGTTCCTTTCACTGGAACTAAGAGGCTAAGCTCAGCTCCTCAAAAACAATGGCTTTAAGTCAGATACGTGAAAGAAGATAGCCCGAGAAGTATGCTGGCAGTAAGACAAAACACTCTGGTTAAGTACATGAGACTGAGGGAAGTCATGGAGTGGGATTGAAATAAAAGATAAGAGAGTGTAAGCTAAATCTTCTACAAGCTAGCTTGCTAGTGGTTGTATGTGCAACAGGCCAAGCCTACGGCTATTTAAAGGTCGTAGAATAAAGCTAAAACCGAATTGAAACAGGTATTGAGAAGTCAAGTTAAAATTGTACCAATGGAAAAACAAATTTGCTTGATTTGTCCAATCTGTTGACTTTGGTGGATTATGGGCTTTTAATTACTTATTTGGTAGTTTCATAATAATAGCTGAACAGTTAAATAAATAACTTTATAATTAAGCAAGAGCTGTAACTTTGATATTCTCTCATTGTTGAGTTCCTGTCTGAAAATATTTAAGCAAAAGCACTTCCTGTTTTATTCATTCACAAGTTTAGCACTCATATATGCACTTATTGCACCTTGACTTCCTGATTATGTTTTCAATTATACTTTAAACCTTAAAACCGTTAATGTTTATAATTGAGGCAAAAATATATTAAAAATAATTGTTCCCCAGTCATTTGAATTTCTCTAGCTCGGTTCTAGGAGAAAAAAATAACTAGATGCATGGCATTAAAAACTATTTCAAAAAGATATGATGAATTCATCCTCTCCATAGGGTTTGATGGTCTAAAGTTTTCAGCCTAAACAAACAAACAAAAACCCAATAAAGGGAAGCATTCTGGGTAGTTACAAGCGCTTTCTCCTTCTAGTTAAAGCTAAAGCCCTCCCTACTTTTTAGGGTGAAATAGCTCGAAACAAGGCAGAGGCTGAAAGAGCATCTACATGTTAAGCAAATTAAAATTGCATAGATTTCAGACTTAAGGTAGAAAATACTCAAACGCAGACGCCCTGTGATTGAAGGAACTTGTGATTGTAGTTGTTTGGCTCCTTCCTGCAAACACTTTCTTCAGTGCTCATCCCTCCTCCGCTGCTCACATTAACACGCTTCTATCATTAACCCCCACGCCCCCACCCTCAGTATAATAGCTGGTGCTCTATGCAGGAAGGAAGAAATAAAGAATGTGTTTCCTTTCTTTTTTTTTTCCTGTGGAGCATCTAGAATGAATGATTGATGTAAGGGGAGTGAGATCAGAAAGAAATAATCACGGTCTAACGAACGTAGAGCCTTCAGAAATATATACTAGAGGAATGGCATAAATTTATAAACAGACCATATTTTAATATATAAGTAGTTTATTGAATATTCAAAAAGAGGGAGATTACATTATCTGTGCACCTCTGTGTGCAAAGCATGCTTTATATTTCCTCTTTACGTGGTAACCTTAAAGAAAAAGCAGCAGGAGATAGACTCCATCTACAGTCTGTTTATTTCTGTTAAACTCACAAGTTATTTCACCACAAACACCCGCAGACCGAGATTAAACTCAATCATGTTCATTGTCAGCGGCTAAACAAATTGCCATTTTCTTTGAATGGCATATGTTTTGTGTGTATACGCGCAACGCTAGCGCAGGGAGATAACTTCATTTCCGAGCTTTGAGCACAGATGAGAGGGAAGACAGTGAGTCCATGTTCGGCATATGAGCACCTTTCAGGGGACAAATGGAATGTCAATCAAGGACCGGTACACAGATGCGCTGTCCCCGGTGGGGACCGAGATGCTTTCTGGTGATGCAGCTCTGTTGTTCCAGCATCACTCTGGGTGCACTGGGAATATTTTGTCCTTTTACCTCTCTACATCCCCTCGCTCCATTTCATATCCCCGGGCCCTTAACGATTTCTTCGGCTCCCCAACTTTGTCTCTTCTTCTTCTTATCCACTTTTTAATGTCCGACTCTTGCACGAACAGCTTCGTACTAAACTCTCCTTTGTTTTCATGTCTCCTATGTTTCCTTAAAAGTCAAAAATTCCCACTTTGCTGTCCCCACTCTTCCATTATTTGGACTTAATTTAAAAGATTAAATTCACAACTGATTTTATTCAATTTTACACCAGAGCCAACAATTAGACTTACATGAAAATGCATATTTAATTTATCTTGCCACCCTAAATATCTGTCTTTAAAAAACCTGGGGGTAGAAATATCATCACTGAAATCAAGATAGATTTATTTAAAGTTAGTCTCCAGTTGACATCAGAGCACCACCAATAAGAAACTAACCAAGGAAAAACAGAACAATGACTTCCCCTCATCATCAATATCATAAAAATGTGGTTTCTGAATTATTCATTTTACATATTCTTTTCATATGTGGTCAGAATTTATAAATAGAAGACCAACTTTTTTACATTTGTTTAACTACATTTTTTAACAGGTGGCGAAGAGTCTTGAAAGACCATATTAAGCTCTAAACATCTAGATAAGCATTTTAAAGGTTAAAGTTAGATAAAGACTGAAATGGAATAGAAATAGCATTTAGTGTCGCAGAGTGAAGTAATTCATGTGTCCCAGAAGCAAGCGAAGAATAAATGCGAAACATAGTATACACTATGCACCCTTAGAGTAAAGAATATAATAATAGAATAAGAAAGAAAGAAAGAAAGAAAGAAAGAAAGAAAGAAAGAAAGAAAGAAAGAAAGAAAGAAAGAAAGAAAGAA
>JAUZNJ010042883.1:10617-33386 GCA_034780135.1 Jordanella pulchra | reverse complement strand
CACCAGACTCAATTCATCCCATCAAGTCATCAGGTTAAGACTAGACTCACTTGATTAGATGAATTGAGTCTGGTGTGCTACTGCTTGGGTGGAAAGAAAACCAGTAGCCACACGGCCCTTTCTGGAACCACTCTGACACCTGTGCTTTAGAGGCTTGAACTTAGTTGTAGTGCTGCAGGATTGATCTGCTTGTTGCATCTCATTGGTGCCATTTTTTTAGTTTTCTATCAAACAAGATTTTTACATGGTAGATTAAAAAGTTGTGAATGAGGGTTTTTCTTCTCCTCAAAAATTACGAAAAGATGGATGAAATGTACGTAAACAATCAAGAAAAGTCAAAAATCCAATGTAAATAAAAACCAGAAAACAAAATTTGATTCCAAGCGGGATAGGAGTATTGATGTTCACTGAGGTTAAAGCTGCCTAGGCGTTCAGATGTAGCTGCTAAGTTGATGGATTAGTGAATATAATTCTCTTTTAATACTGATACTAGTGATAGTGATGCTTCTCTTTACAGTCTACGGAGTCTACGATGGATAGATTGATTGGTTTTTACCTTGATGCTGTGTTACTGTTTGCAATAAAGAGATAATAGTTAGTACATCTCTCATGAAAAATGATTTGTAGCATCAGTTTGGAATTCAACATCTGTCTCAGTAAATGCCCTCATCAGTGCTCAATATTTAAAATCAATCTGAATGGTAAATTCACTTTTGCAGGGAGCTCTGCTTCCATACACGATAAAAGGAATGAAAGAAACTATTTTAAAAGTTTACTTATATTAAAAATAACACTGTTAACCAAATGGAGGAAGGCCTGGAATTCAATTTACAAATAAAGCCTTATACTGTAACTTTTGGACTAATGTTTCAGTCTCAGCCTGGGCTTCATGCTCTGGTTCCATCAGGTCCCTCCGCCTCGTCTCTCGACAGAAGTGGCTCTCATAGCCTTTGACTTACAGGTGCAGACAAAGCCTGGTAAAGGCGCTTTCTGCCCAAGCAGTTAAAGACCGGTTCACACGGCAAGATTTAAAAATTGTCCAATGATTTTTTAAACTTAAGAGACCTGATACATGACAGTAAAAAAATCAGAGATAGAAGAGTTTGGGTCATACAGTGTGTTCTTTCCAGTCAGACTGCAATAGCAGATCATCACACATGAGCCAGTTTCGAGGCTTGCTGAGCCAAGAACCTAAAGACAGAAAGACAGTAGTTTTAAGATGCGTCTAACGGAGAAAGAACACCTCAAAATGGCATCAGTTACTGATGGTGAGATGAAGCCTCATTAGGCCTTTGAATCATTTGGCCAAATTGCTTCAACAAATCACTCACTGGAGCTTTACATGAATATGACACCTACAGTCGAAGTGCATAACTATAGTTAGCGTCATTATCCGTGATGTTTGCCATTGTTTTTTTTTAGTTTTATTCAAAAACAATAGTTTTTCCTTAGTTTTTTAATTTAATCTGGATAGAAGTTATATGTCCACCCATCTTATTGTTAAAACAACCAATATAATTTAGTAACTATATTAGTAAAAATGGCAAACCAATACAAATTAGTCACTTTGAACAAAATACTACTAGTTACGTAGTAAAACTTTCAAAAGCCACAACCAGGGATTGAACCAGCAACCCTGCATGTGAAAAGCACACAGCTACAGGCTACACCACCACCAGCTCATCAAAATTTAATACTAGCTCATTCTAATGATAAAACTGACACCAATGATTTGGTCAGTTTCTGAATGATATATTATTTGATACAAACAAAATAGTATCCCAGATATTTAATCAACTAGATTGGTTGTTTTTCCAACCAATCTCTTCTTAGAGTCTGTTCAAACTCTATGCAAACATGCAATTGAACGCAACTCTCCTATAAACTCTCACATCTTGCCTGAATACTGAGGCTGTTTAAACTCCTGTAAAAGTACGCGGGTGATCTGAACCACTTCCTGAAGTGGTCATGTGGTATTTGCGCTAGCGTTGCTTCGGACGTCATCGACTTTAGCTCCTCCCCTACTTGAAGCAAGCCTTGATACGCGATTTGTCGAAACACCCCCTACTACTGACACATGCCTCAAAGCCTCGGCTCATCTCATTACATGCCTACCATCAGTTCAGTCTGTTGACCAGGATTATGATCCTACTGTTAAATATTCTGTAGCTGTTTGGAGCATCTGACCTACATACCGACAGGGCGTTGCAGTGAGAAACCCCAGTCACAGCTCCTGAACTAGATCAATCACTCAGGGGTTTGAATATAATAGTGAATATAAATTGTTTTTTTTGGTATAAATAGCAAGAACCAGAATATAAAATCAAATATTTTCTGCCATCAGGTTTTGGTATTTAAAGTTAATGTAAATACATATTATAAACTAGTTTTTGCCTCATTTTAGACACAAAATACTTCAGTGGAGTAATCAGAGGTCTATGACTTTTCTTTGTGAAAAAATAAATATCCTGGCTTTTCATGTAAACCTATTGGAGTGTAACCCTTTTATTTACATTGATGCTTAATTTTCATTGTTTTATAGAGGAGGACAGATCAGGGTTTAATGCAGCTCCCCAATCAGCTTCTCTGATTTGTTGACCTGCAACGTTGAGCTGCTAAAGTTAAGAATTTCAAACTCCATCATATGATTTGAATGTGCTTGGTGGACACCACACACTACAGGATATCATGGACACGTCGCAGCGTTCTACTCAGCAGACCCCATCGCTCTGAAGACACTTTACACGCAAGAGTTTTATTCACAATAGGCTCCTGATGTCAGGGGCTCTAAGAAGTAAAACCTGATGCTGGAAAGCTGTTTGACGTTTAAACAGAAAAATATGAGCAATTCCAAAAGCCTTAAAATAATTGATTTCAAATTTGTTTCCTAACCGGGTCAGGCACACATCAAATGTCTTTAAGTTGATGTTCAGTTGTTGGCAGCCCAACTCTGTGCCGTCTGTATATTTTCCAAACTATTTGTTTACCTTTTCACATGAAAGCGTTGCAAAGGTAAGTAATGAAAACAGGTTTTACGCAGACGTTAGAGTGAACTGAAATGTTCTTACCAAGATGGAAAACAACATTCAGCTGAGTTTTAACCTTAGCAGACAAAAGCTAATAACTAAAGGAGAGTTCAAATTCAACAAAATGTCTTAAAAACATTTGATTGTAACAACGTCATAGTCATTTTGCACAGTCTCAGGAGTGCAGTCTGTGTAACGGAAATGTAATTAATTTCCCTCCAATTTAACATGAAGGTTATTTTCTCCATTCTTGGTCAGAGTAGTGAAGTGCTCACATCTTTTCATAAGCTTCTGACACCAGAATGGTAACAAGGAATAATTATACTTTAATATGTCAGCTGCTCTTTTTACACAAAGATTACACTTTAAGTAAGATTGTTCCCTCTAAACTGCCCTTATAAGTGTCTGCATGCATGGTTGTTTGTCCTATTTGTCTCTCTGTTGCCTGGTGATGGACTGGTGACCGCTCCAGAGTAAAGCCTGTCTTGCTCAATGACTTTTGGAAATAGCCTGCAGCCAACCCATGACCTGACAAGGACCAAGGGACGGACAGATTGATTTACTACCTCTGACCAATTTTTTGTAATAAAATTAGCATTTTCTGATATACTCTTTACAGTGAGATAAACCAATGTTTTACTCTTATTCAAGCAATTACAACAAATTTAAGTAAAACATTAGAGGTTTTCTTTGTATATTTTAACCCAATATGATTTAGGTGAAGTTTAAAAAGTGAGTTGTTTTTGGATTGTTGCACTGTTGCACAGAGGCTGCTTTTTAAAGAAAACATGGCTCTGAAGAAAGAAAAATAATTTGCTGTGCTAAGTTTTCAGCATTTAGATCCAAACAAAAATGCATGCCTGAAAACAACCTGCTAGATTTTAAAATATGATTTCTGCATAAAAGCATAAAAAATGATTATTTAGAGCTTTTTTTTTAAACGTTGCTTGCATTTGTATGTGCACATAGACAGGTGTATATTTGAGTTCACTCCTGTTCTAGATGGCAGGACTCCTTACCTTATCACTAAGGTTGAGACAAGTCAGAGTATTTTGCAAGGTCTGCCTTAGCTTTTCTTTTTAACTCAAGATCTGACTCTTTTGGTCATTAACCATATCACATGACTCTTGGAGGGATGGAACATGCATGGGTCAGTAACTTGAGAATTCAGCCTTTTAGCTCAGCTCCTTTTGCACCCTGACAGATGACAGCGAGCCCTCATTACTGCACATAACACCCTGAACCATTCGTGTATCTCACACTTCATCCTCCCAGAACACTCAGACTCCTCTGTGTTAGGAGGGATTCTACATTTTATTTTGGATGATAAAGGTACATAATCATTAATTAAAGTTATAAATTAAATGAAGCTGTTCAGTCATGTATCTTTAGAATAAATGGAACAAATGGATCATGTTGCATTTTTGTACATTAATTAATATGCACAACACACACTCATATGGTGGCCCAGGGGTCGGCCTTGTTGTGGCACTAACACAAACCTCTCATGTACTTTCAGTTTAACTGGTCCATTATTATGTTAGTCAGTGTAAACTTTGTTTGCAAAAAGAGATTTGGAAATTCCACAAACAAGAGTTATGAACCCAGTGTTTACTGCAAGGAAAGAAACTATGACCCTCATGGGTGGATCTTTTTCTGACTCAGTACATTAAACAGTTAGATAAGAGGAGCAGAGGATAGCGTTCATTTAGCTGGACTGTGGTTATGTGCAAAAAGAGCACAGACGAACTCTACATTTGGAAAACCACTGCTGCTCAAACGTAACTGGAAATAAACTGTGTTCAAGAATATGATTATGGAAAAACAATCAATAATATCCGTAAGACAAACATAAATAATATCAGATCTATTTGGTATTTGTGTTTAACAATCATATTGGCTAAAGCTGAACAGAGAGGATCAGGCATGTAGTGTGAGAGCTGTTATTTGAAGCTATTAGATATGAGTGACGGCAGATAAACTGGACAAAGGATGGGATGTATTTACAAAGAACCCTTAGACTGACAGTGGTTCACGATGTATTTTAGGAAAATCATAGAGGCCATTGAATTCTACATTTTTTTGAGAAGTTTCTTTCGTATTTGAGGCCTTAGCAGAGTCCCTTACCTGGAATTATGTTAGGAGGAGTAAGGAGAACCTTTAGCTAGATGAAGATTGTCTTAATCAGAGAACATGGTAGAAACAAAGAGCTGTTCGGCTGATCCATCCAAACAGTGGAGTTAATTAACATAAAGAACTTCTATAACAGTTGTACAATTATTAAGAATGAGATAAGATAAACTAGAGGAGGGAATTAAATAGTTTCAGCAGCTCGAAAGCTTAAAGGTGAACCTCAGTTAAACTTTAAAGAGGATTAATAAAGTAATACAAAAATATTAAATAACCAGGTAAAAAATGGCATAGAAGATAAACCTTTTATTTTAAGACATTTCCAAAGAATGGGAAAAAGCTTCACAACATTATGATCATAAATGCATACTAGACAAGATGCGGTTGACGGTTTGTTTTTGCTTCGTTTCATGTTTACTGGAGGTTTTTACAGTACAATGAAACACAAGGGAAAAGGATCATATGAAAGTTGCTGTACTTTTACTAGCACATATTAATACGTCTATTCATTTAAATTTTTTTCACCATTGTGACGATGGAAGGAGATTTTTCAAATCTGAAATGGATTACAGCTAAAGATCCCCTCACTTCCCAGTTTCCCTCTGGGAGTTGTGGTCTGGAAAAGATGTGAGGATATCCAGGAGTCACCAGATAGCACCTTCCTTAGAGCACCTTTGGAGGCCACAACGTATCCTAGGATAAAAAGGACAATTGTTTTTGCTCTCACTGCTGAGAGAACAAAATGAGGCCATTTTGTTATCTTCTTCTCAACACATTGTGTGGGCAGAACCTTTCTTCATGTCGGTGTCCAAGAACTGTTGTGTGATTGGTCAGGATGGGGTGATATTAAATGGAAAAACAGAAATTATTTTCCTATTTGTTTTTAGTGTGTAAATGTAAAATTTGTTCATTTTAAGCTAATATATAATTAGAGGATCAGCCCGCCAAGGTTGTTTTATGTTGGGGATGTGATGTAAACCTCCGCTGCTCACATCAAGCTGACTTCTTTGTGAAGAAACATTCTTACTTGAGAATAAAAGCAAACCTTTTGCCTCTGATGGAGTGTCGAACAAGGTTCACTTTTTCACACATCCCCAGACATGGTGTCACATCTTATTGATGAGGCTGAAATCACTTAACCTTCAAAACCTGGAAGAGTTCTTCCAAAAATGAAAAAAAAATATAAACCATATAAAAAAGTCACAGGAGGGGAAAAAATAATGTTAGAGTTGAGTTATGATTTCCTTAAAAAATAAATCTCCTTTTAAAATAATGTAATGACAAAGCATTGTGCATTTTGTTTCAATGCCAGCAGCATATAGACCAGATAATGTTTAATAAAAAACAACAGTATCTCAATATCCTGAATCTCATGAGCTTGATCCTCTATACTGCAGGGCATTGGTATGGAAATATTATTAATAGAAAAGTCTGTTTACATTTGCTTCAAATCCCTTTATATATCAAAACAGAGAGATATTTTAATATCCTTACAGAGAACCTCAAGACTTAAAAGTACAACAGGAAGTTAATTAAATCTGAAAATATCCAGATTATAATCACTGACGGCAGAGGGAACAGAATGGGAAGAAAAGGCTTAGCAGAAATTTTCAGCATTAGGCTACCTGAACAAAATAAAAAAAAAAATCATGTACACTATTTAACAAAGATCGACGGGCACAGGCAGTTCAAAGAAAGAGCTGAGGCATTTTAAAAGACAAACGAAGACTTTATCAGTCATTACGGTTCTCATCTCCAAATCACATTATTCCTGCTTAATTGCATAAAAAATTGGACTCATAATAAAATAATTAAGCTTCCATTTTACATCAAAGACATTCATTAATAAACAGACAAAAAAGACACATTCCAGGGTTTTTTTCTCTGTCACTGTGAACATTCTTTCTTCTGGAGACACTCATTGTGTCGAAGTCTCTTTTGGTGTAGGAGGTTTTTGGAGACCACCTACTGCTATCAATTAATTACCGATTGCTTAAGTTTTCCCAATTTAACTTACCTTGAAGCACTTGAAACACACTCTCCTGGTTTATCCAAAGTTTTCTTGATGACAACTTTAATTTGAAAGCTGAGAGAGCCGTAAAGTCAACGCTCATTGACTCACAGCAGTGACAGCTACTTTTTTAGGAGAATTTATTTTTGTATATTTCAGCATTACTGCTTCTAAGATAAAAAAATATCCAAAGTGTAAGCGAAATTAACAAAGTTCACTATTAATGCTGGAAGCTCCCAAATGATAAGAGGATGTCAAGGGAAAATCTGCCTTAAAAATGTTATTTTCTTCGTCAAGTTCGATGCACCTCAGAGTTTTATCATCAACGATGTACGTCTATTAATGTTGGGTTGATCACAAGCATTTTCTTCAAATCAGCAAAACATTTGTGTGATCAAATTACTATCATTAATTGATTTGTTACTTTCTCTGTTTAGTTAAAACCAAAGCAAGTAGGTCAGAAGGGAACTTCCAGGTTCCATAGGTACTGAGAAGAGGCCTTAGGTTCCCACCTGCAGAACCACTCCTTGACTGAGTGTGTCTTGCTAATTGCAAATGATTTCCACCTGTGGCTCTTCCATTTGTACAGCAGTATGTGGAATTGATTGTCAGTCAGTGTTGCTTCCCACAAAAGTTTGATTTAATGGAAGTTTTATTGTGTTTACAAGTCCCCTTTATTTTTTTAAGCAGTGTCACACATTATTTACTGGTGACATGGATGAATTTCTGGTTGCGCATGTGCTGGTAAGCTGATGGTAGGAATCGTGCTGCCGGTGGAGATCAGGCAGTGGCAAAGCTAATGGACTAATTTTTCTTTTTGCTTCTCTAAGCAAATATTTTCAACACAGAGAAATGCTGTGAAGGTGTGATTCCTAAATTGGTATCACAGTTTGTTTTTAGCTGTAATTTGGAAATGTGTTTTTTTTCATAAACAATAGCTTTTTAAAATGTAAAAGTCATCAAATAGCCTGTTTTATTTTTACATCTGAGCCGGCTGATTTCCAGTAACTAAAAGGTTTAAAATAAGGTTAGAGTCTGAAATGTTTGTCTGATATTTACAATCTGTTTAAACTTTTAGGGAACATATAAGGTTTTCAGTGGTCTTTGAATGCCTCAATTAATGTTACTAGAGCTATGTTTACTGCCTATTATAAATGTAAAGGTGCAGAATGCAGTTAAAGCTCTGTAAATAGCACACTGGCTGTGTCCGAATGTCTGTCCAAACCGTTTTATACAAGTATCGGAATGTCTGGTGGATTAAAAAGTAGACGACTGAAAAATTCCCACTAGCACCTTGAAAAGTGATGTACATCAATGGTCAGCTCTCATCGCAAAGCATCATGGGATAATTTGTGGGGCAAGAGAGAATAAAGGCACTGTGTGGGCAGCTGGAGTCACATGACCAACGGGGGGCACGAAAAGTAGGGATCATCTGTCCGAACGTTCAGTTTTGTACAAAACATTTCAATGAACTGATTTTAGTGATTCAGCTCTTCCCACCACTAATTTGGAGGTTAATAAATTCAAGACTTTAAATAAATTGAGGATTGTGAATAGAGCTGTTGAATCAAAAAACTTTATTAAATAACATCCATTACTTCATGGTCAAACAAGGAACGTAGATCAGTTCTTTTCAGGTTAAGTTATTTAAACAACAAACATGTGGTAAGGTCATATAAAACAAGACGAGGACATTGATCACAGCTTATGGAATTAAGAAATCATAAAGCTGTCAAGGAAGAAAGCTGAAATGCAGCATTTGCTTTTTTTGTGGAAAACATGAGGAGGTTAGACTGAGATGGTTGGATTTTCTGTGAATTGGACATAAAAGAAAGTGTAATCACACCATTACAAGTGCAGCCCATTAACACTGAAAAACATTAACCTTCAAATACTCTGATCAATAATCTTGCCACTTCTATTGAGGAAACATAAGAGTCCTACTCATACAAGTTTCCAAGAGCATACAAGACAGCAAAAATATTGAGAATTATAAAACATTTCTTGTTCTTATTAAGAAATTAGCCAACTTGAAAATGGGTTCAGGAAAAGCTTTTTGTATTGAAAATGCTGGAGGGTTCTTATCTTTTCAACTAGGTACAAATGGGAGAGTTAATGTGTTTCAAGCCCACATATTAATTATAAGTCCTTCGATACAAAGTTGAATTTAAAGTAACTTTAGAAATCTTTCTGGCATCTTTATGTAATCATCCATCTCGTTTTTGTGACACTTTTCTCACTAAAAGAAAATCACTGTTCCTTCTATAGATGTAAATCTGAGTGTTTTGTCTGTTTCATCTTTATTTTCAAATAAAAACATTGTTGGTCACTTGTCATTTTAAATAATCACATCCATTCGACTATCTCTAACAGCAGATTTAAGACTATACCCTTTAAAGCATTTATGGAGCAGGATGTCAGAACATACGTTCACCTGCAAATTGCTGGTAACCATGGTGTCAGTGCCCATCTCTGAAAGCGAGATTTATCAGCCTTGGTTTTGGAGGAGCTTTGCTGTAAGTAAACCACAGGATGAGGGTGCAGGGCTGTTTCCATGGCAAACTGTCGGAGCACGCTTTCTGAGCAGAGCGACAATTACAGTCACTGTTAGAGCATCAAAGGCCAATTTAAAACCATTTCTGGAACCTTAAGGCACAGACTTTTTTGTCTGCTGTTCTTACACAAAGGTGGATTACGCAGAAAGGGGTTCAATTTATCAGTTTTGAGCAAATCTTATAATTGCTGCTGTTCTAAGCTGTACTAGCTTCTTTCATCCCACGGACACAGCTTCTCTTTTTTTTTATCATCCTTTCTTTGTTATATTATTAATTAGCAAACCTTCATCCTCAAATTTGAAGCAGGGTGAAGAAGTCTGTTAAATCAACCCTGACTTTAATTCTTCCACTCCAGCTTCCCCTCAAAGTCTCCAAATGCACTTCATTATTCAGATGTCTGTTTGAGTAGCAGCAGTGAAGCCTGGCTCCAAAGTCAGCAGCTGATGTGTTCACATCTATTTTTCTGCACTGGTCAAACCCTTAGAGGCATGGGGAGAGTCACTTAAAAGTTGAATGGCAAAAAGAAAAATCACTCCAAAGAATCATTGACATTTAGTGAAAAAACTATAGATATATTTTTCAAGTAATCAATTGAAACTTTACAATCACTTTAATTTATCTTGTTCAACTGCATGTTAATATAAATAGGGTATCGGTGAATGGTATAGCAGCAGGTCATTTCACCTAAGTATGTAGCAGAGGTGAAGATAATCTGGTGAAATTGGAAGCAAAAATTTGAGGAAGGCAAAAGGGAATTAAAGTGACGTTAACATTGCATTGATTTTGGTTCTAATAGTCTTGCTTGAGTATTTCAGAAACTAGCTATCTGCTGGGATTTTCAAACGCAACCATCTGTAAGGTTTACAAAGAATGGTTTGAAAAAGTAAACACAAGGTGAATAAAATAGAATAAAAATAAAAAAAGAATAAAAATACCTTCAAAGGAGGATGTGCAGAGTGGTTACAGATTCTAGAAAAAAAACCTAACTACTCAGTAGACGGTTTAGTACCATCTCTGAATGCACACACACCAAACCTGAATGCAGATGGGCTACAGTCTGAACCACGGTGACGGTTGCATAAGATGCAGGCATTCATCCTGCAACCGGAGGATTGTCAGTTCCAACCCTACCTCTGTCCATCTCCTTTCTTGTGTCTTTGGGCAAACACGCAGCCTCGGCGGGAGCCTCGGCACTAGGCATGCACCTCTGAATTTTTTTTAACTTGCTGTTGACTGAGCTCGCCAGCCATTTTTCAAACGGGAGGATATTAAGTTTTCCTTCACAAACAACCTTGCCTGTACTGACATCAAATGGTACAGAAGGTTCGAGTTGAACAGTTTGATTATATGCTGTGTTATATTTGGTTATTTATTAAGCTTTTTATTTACTTTTTTGTTTTCTAATGTCAATACTTTTTGGCACAACAAATGGCATTTGTTGCAAAAAGGTAAATGGTAGGAACTCTACTGCCCCATTTTGAGTCTGAAACCATACATTTAAGCCAGAGAAGTTGTTGCAGTGTTTAATTTGTTGGGATTAGGCACATGTTATTGGATATTTAGTCTTGTTCAACAGCTGACTTTTACCATTTGTGGTGAAACTTTAAATCTGATCTTCAACACAGGCACATTTTAATGAGTTTGAAATGTATTTTCTGGTGCAGTTTATCTTGAGGCTTTTATTTTTTGTAAAACAGAAATCAAACTGATCCCAAACATTGATTTCTAAGATTCTCCTACCTGAGGGAAGTCTATCCACTGAATTATTTGCCTGTTAACCTCCAGGTCTGTGGAGTTAGATCATATTAGACCTGTGTTGTTTTTTTATCAGAGCAAATTAACGGATAACTATCTTCTGTCTGTAAATTACACCTTCGATCGGTGTCTATCTGCATTAACTTGAGTGGGTGAAATTTGGGTTCATAACAGGAGCATGTTTAATTAGATTTTAAAAAGATTATTAAACTGTGGTCATGGATTATGCAAAAGTAGAATCCAAGTATCAGTTTGCAGACTGCCATAGCTTTATATCACTTTACACAGTTGTTATCATTAAAACTGCATAGTAAAAAAGTCTAAATAAGCTTTTATGACATTTAAATAGCTAAATCAGTAGCTCAATGTTGCATGTTTTATGTAAAAGATGGCATTTAAAGCAGCAGTCTTTATGAAATTATCAAAATGATCAGACAAATATTTGTAACTCACAGGATTCTTTGACAAAAGTAATTTGTAATTTGTGAATGATTATTACTTCACCAATGTTTCATTTGCAAATACACACTTAAATGATGTGGTTTTTATCATGTTTAAAATCATTAAAATGTAAATTCAGAAACATAACAGGTTACACAATATTACTTATTAAACAGCAATCATACTGAAAAGGGTGGCTGGCAGTGAAAAGAACAGCAAATATATTTTTATGTAAAAGAATAATAATCAAAAATTAATAATAATTATTAATATTGTTTTTAAAAGAAAGGAGAAGGAGATGACTGGAAACAAGAGGGTTTGAGTCGGTTGCAACCAGTGAACAAAATGAATCAAACCTTTCATGGTGGAGTGAAGGTTATTGTGACTAAAGCTAGCATCACACCCAGCAGCATGGCTACAGGATGGCCCTAACATCCCACCCCCGACTTGACACAGAACATTAAAGGCAGAATACCAACAATGTTATACTATAAGTGTGTAATTTTTAATCTGTTTTATCAGTTAAATGAAAGTAAATCCATACTGATTGATTTACCAGAAAGGGCATATATCTGTTTACTGCAACAAAAAAAACATATCGGGAAAGTCTGTGTTCAGAGTTAAAAAGGCAATTTTGCAATAAACATACACTCACAAATAAGTTAAGTAGTTGACTTACTGTGTTTGTGTAATCAGTGATTCCCTTATGCTGTTTTTACTACATTTGACTTCTTCCACTGAAATCTATAATGTTTATAATTGATGTTATTGTAATAAGTGTCAGTGGTGGCCATGCAGTTGATGCAAAGGAATGGAGATAAAGTATGAGGTGTCAGGAGAAAGAGGACACAACTGAGGAGGGACAGGATGAGGAGAAGTGATGGAAGAAGATGAGGAGAAAAAGCAGAAAAGTTGAGCAGGAACCTTAAAAAACACCCAAGTAGAAGCTCAGTGTGTAGAAATTGATTAGAAATAGATCTTTGCATAGTATTATCTTATCATCTTGACATGTCAGGATTGCATTGTTTTCCAATCTGAGAACAGAGTAAAAAAAGATTAAACTCAGTTAAATTCAGAGTGATATTGTACTTTTGGATATTGCTTTGGTCTTTATGTTTTAATAATTTGCTTTGATTTTTATGCTACTATAAGCTATTTGCTAAGTATAATGTAATGAGCTGAACATAGTTTTCATTTTTACCATAAAATACATCAACATATGCAGTTTTAATTGTTAAAAACATAAATATTGCATATAAAGTGTTAATGTTAAAATCATGTGTTGTACCCATCAATTGTTCAACTTAAAGGCCTCTCCAAACCAAGCTCCCAGGCTGAATTTTAATTCAAAACCCCTGCCCCCGGCCGCAGGGGGCATTTCTGAAGCTGCTCTTTTTTCTCTTCATTTTCCCATAGGACATGTTGTATAAAAAGTTCCTATGTGTCTTATTAATGCTTGGCTAGTGACTCACAGATCTACATAACTCTGCAGGTTTATGATCTTACACAGCTCACTGCTCTACAAGATCTGGTTTGGTGTTGACATCGCTCCAGTTCTCATGTGTATTCAAATTTACAACTTAGTACAAAGCTCTCTTGGTCACATCAATAAATAATCTGCCTGCCTTGTGCATTCAGTGACTCTGTAAGTCTAAAACTCCCTCCAGAGCACTCAGTACTTCTGATCAAGGACGTCTGATTGTCCCTGAATCCACAGTGACAACACATGGTGACTGCTTTTCCGTGTTGGCTCCAAGGCCGTGGAACAGCCTTTCTCTAAATGTATGGTGGCTGAAAGTGTTCCAAGCTGTAGTCTGCAGCAAAATTATGCTGGACATATTTCAGATAAAGCCAACTGCATCCTTCAATATGTAATTCAAAATGGCCGAAAACACGTTAGGACTTTAAGATATGGGAAGTAAATAAGCTTTTTTAAAGGTGTTCTGTGAGGAACGGGTATAAAGCGGATTGGGTGACAGTCAGAGACGGAGGCCTCTGCGACCCGATCGACGAACGCTTAAACTGGCTCTTGGGATGTGGAATGTCCCTGGGGGGGAAAGGAGCCTGAGCTTGTGTGGGAGGTTGAGTGATACAGGCTAGAGATAGTCAGGCTCTCCTCCACATATTGTCTGGGCTCTGGAACCCAACTCCTTGAGAGACGGAGAGTGGCAGTAGGTCTGCTTGTCTCCCGCCAGTTCAGTGGTCTCCTATTGGAGTTTACCCCACTGGACAAGATGGTCAATGGCAATTGTTAGTTAGCGGGTCAATCTGTGTTTTAAAACCCACATTAACCCACCAATTCCAATGGATGGATGACTAGAACTTAGAGTTGCTGTAGATCAGTTCATTTATTAAATAACAGTTGGTCGTTGACTCTCGCTTTACTGTAAATTACCTTCCGTCTTTCTGGTAGCTTTGGTACTGCCAGCATATGGCACCATGTCCATTGATGTCTGCTCATCCTGCCCAATGGGGGAATTCTGAAAACTATCAGGATGAAAGCTTACTGTATATACCCTTATTTTATAAAATGTTTATTGATCTTTTTTGTACAGGCACAAAAAGTAACTATGCACCTTTAATCATTAAAATCAGCAACAGCTTATATGGATTATGTTTATGTTTCTCTAGTGAGAGTTTAAGATAAGAAAGTTGTTCGCTTGAGAAGGAATAAACTATTTTAATTTGAAGTGAACATAAAATCACATGGAGCCTAATGAGGTTGGAAGATTTCAGCTACGAAGTTATCCATAGGGTATAGGTTATTCCTTTAAAAGAGGTAAACTTAGAAATATCTCATACCATAGTGAATTGTCTTGGCTGTTCATACAGTATATAAACTTTCCCAGCACAAGTTTGTTTGAAATCCAAGGTCACCCATGTTCTTCTCACATGTCAGAGCCTTCTGTCTCCTCTCAACATCATCACTGTGATGAATCTCTGCTTGATGCTGAAGGAACAAGCGATGAGTGAGAAAATGAGGATGGGAACAGAGAAGAGATGATGATGCCTCACGCCCCCTCCTCCTCTGAGAACTGTCTTTTTGGAAACTCTGAACTGCACCCCCAAAAGGCCCAGGGACCAGTCGCGCTGAAGGATGTCCAGGTGGTTCACCGTGAGGGAGGAAGGGCCCCATAGCAGATGGACGAGGGACTCTGACGCTGACAGGGTTAGGGTGAGACACGGCGCAGCTGAAGGAGGCAGCAGGGGCTGTCATCAACATCATCAACCCAAAGAGGACCTCCATCCCCATGCTAATTACACAGAGCATATATACTGGGAAAACCACTGACAACTGGGCAGTTTGTTGAGGCCATTTTTCTTTTGCATTTTACCACTTTGTCAAATAAATTTGATGAACACATGGAGAGAAATATATGTTCCTTTTTCTCAAGTTGATTGTAATTTTTTTCTTCCCCCTGCCGTCAAATAAGTTGCTGATATCATCTTCATATAGCCAGATGAAACTTTAAAACATCTTCCAGACAAGAAACAAACCCTGAATAAAGCATTATAAAGTCTAAACACAAAAAGGACAGACCTACGCATATAAACCGGGAGTCCCTCCATACTTTTAGGTTGCAAAGCTTTGACTGAATCACCATTTATTATTCTGCTTTATTTTATATCAATTCCAGTATTTGTTATAGTATTGGTTGGTTCAACCCGTAACTTTATGTTCTCTCTGCTTATTCTGGCAATAGTAGCTTCATCTGGCCTGTTACTGTTTAGGTGAGGTCATCCTGGAGAGAAATATCAGCTGAACTGCTGCCATCAACACTTTCAAATACAGATGATAGAGCTGGGCCTTTTTTTGGTGTTTAGTCCTGTTTCTCTCCTGGACATAGCTACAGACCCAGCTTTTGTGCTCTTTTTTATTCCTCTGACATCAAAATCGGCTCAGAGGACATATGCTTAACTGTGTCGTTCCTTGACAGAGCCAGCTGTGCAGCTAGCTTACTGCTACCTTTTCTAACATAGAAAGTATTTATAAATCAGTGCTTCTATGTTCCATTTCTACGTCTGCTTCTAGTTGGTGTCAGCAGATGGCTGCTCACACTAAGCCTGGTTCTGCTGGAGGTTTCTTCCTGTTAAATAGGAGTTTGTGCTCTCTTTAAACAGCCTCTTTGATGTGAGTTTTTTAAACACGCTGTATCTGATTCTGCTCAGTTTTGAACCATGAGCAAGGAGAACAGTTTAGTTTTAACTAGTTTGAACACACTAAGAAACTTTCCTTCCACTCCGCATGCAGGTGATAACATGGGTTGGGAGAACATGTCATGGTAAAAGTAATGAAAAGATACCTAACTGGGAACAGTCAAAAAAGTTGAACATGGTTTTCAAGAATAAAGTCAATAATGACGTCAGTGGATGTGAATAACAATGGACAGCTTGACCATGTGCTGTTAAAACGAGGAAGAGGGGAGAAAAAATCCTCACACAATATTTTTTTACCTCCCTGTGGCCCTTATGGTCTGTTGTAGGGATTAGCAGGAGCTTTGCATAAACGTATTTCAATCTCAATTTGATGTGGAAACATCTCCATCTCCGCTACAGCGTGCAGGCAGCCTGCCCTGCATGACGTCAGCAAACAGTGAGCGAGCAAGAGAGAGAGCCGGAGGCGGGCCTACGGATCCACTCTCTCCTCACTCAGGAGTTTATGTGTTGTTCCCCAGGGGTCCATACATACAAAAAGTCTCTAGATTTGGCTCTAGGTGTTTTTTATTTAAATAAAGGTAGAGAGGCCAAAAAAGTCACGAAATATAGCAACAAAAGCACAAATTTTGCAACACAGTTCATTTTAGCTCATTTAAAAAGGCTGATATAGGTTATTATGTCCCCTCCATTCAGAAAAAAAGAACGTTACTTTGTGGCTTCTGTAGCAGATCTTATATGGGCAGGGACCATCCTGTTTGTAATTCATTTATTGCACTATTAGATGGACATACATCGTACACGCTATCCCTTAAGTGTACCTGTCAGGAGGAAAAAAATGGGGTGATCTAAAGGATATAAGTTTGTTTGATAAGTTCCAAAACGAGCTCCCTTCTTCTTTTGCTGCTTTAACATGAGGGAACACTGATGAACTTATGATAGGGTCAGGGGTGGAATACACAGTTCACAATAGTTTGGTGTAGAAAGGGATGCATACTATAGCTACAGATGTGGCAGGCTGACCCTACTGACCCCTGTCTACCACAGAGAGTAACGATGTACACACAAGCAACTGAACTGGTTAAAGGAACAATGGAAGAAACTGATCTGATGAATCATTTTTGCTTTTATTGCACATGTATGTGCAGATACCTGGGGAACACAGAACACCAGAATGCACTTTGGGAAAAAGATGAGATGGTAGTTTCTTGCTTTGGGCAATGTTCTGCTGTAGAATTTTGAGTCAATGCCTGAGCACCGTTACAGACAATACACAACCTTTCTTGGAAACAGTATTCCCTGATGGCAGTGGCCTCTTTCTGCAGAGTACTGCACACCACAACAAAGCAGGTTTGGTTCTAGAAGAGGTTTGAGAAGCACAACAACGAGTTTGATGTATTGACCTTTCTATAGATCTCAATTCAAAGAAGTGCATTATTGATCATTCTCTCCCCTACTTTAAACTTCAGCTTAATGTCTTCCTCTTTGCTGAACCTTAATAATTTAAAATCAAGGCCCATGCCCAAACAATTAAAGCTTGAATAGGATGAGTTGTTGTGCACTTTACTTCTGTAGCTGCTGCACAGAAGCCTCCTATGTGCAGGAAATGAGTCCAAAGTATCATTTTTTTGGTCATGTTAATAATTCTAAAGATATACTTAATTTAAAACAAAGACATTTCTTTCCCTGCTATGTTACCTTGGTTCATTTTATCACTTCTAGCTCTGATCTTTAACCAAAATAATAAAAAATATCTAAAATTACAATAAAGAAAGATAAAGGACTTATTTCACTGAGTGAAGGTTTCGTTAGCTGGATCTTCAAACTAGATCAGGACATCGTCAAAAAGCAGAAGGCGTGTGGTAGCATTCCTATTTTCTAAACCTTTTCAGTTCAGTTAGCTTTGATGGTTGCTGAACATAGACAGCTTACTTTAAATCATCTCACAGATGTTCAGAGATTTTCAGGTCTGGGAACTGTGACGGCCATAGCAGACAATCATACTTGTCCTTCTGGATGAAGGTTTAAGTAGATGTTGAACAGATTTTGTGTTCTGTTGTTGTAAAGTGCCTTGAGATTGGTACTATTTGGATAAATATGAATTGAACTGAATTGTAATGTCCATCTTCAGAGTAACTTTAATTGTGTGATTGATTCTTGAACATTATTTTAAAGAATCTGCAAATATTAAATAGAATTAATTTCATCTTCAAGTTCAAAATGTTTTCAAAAAAGACATTGGAAACTCAGCCACGTGATGATGGAACCATAACCAGATTTAAGGTGCTTTTTTGTAATGCTGTGTTCTTTAACTACATGTTTTGTTATGACCAGATAACTCAATCTTTATTTCATCAGACCACAGCACCTTATTCCAATATTAGGCTGGTTGGGCGTTTTCATACCTCAAGCATCGCTGTTTGGGGTGTGTGTGCAAAAAAGACTTCTGCCCCATCACTCTCTTGTAAAACCTCTCTTTGTGCAAGGTGCCCTGAATTGGTGAATGATGCACACTGACACCATCTGCAGCAAGATGGTGTTGTAGATCTCTGGAGATGTTCCATTTATTGTCTTTGACTCTTCTCACCATCTTTCTTCTCTGCCTCTCAGATATTTTTCATGGCCTGCCACTTCTAGCCTGAACAAGAACTGTGTCAGTGGTCTTCAAATTCCTCACAATGGAACTTCACAGCTAATATCTCTGAGATAGATTTTCTTATGACTGGATATACCTGTCTAAAAAGATCAAGCTTTAATGAGCTTATCAGTGCTAAGTGGTTAAAGCTATTACAGTCCAGAAAATGAGGATGCACAAATACTTCATCTGTCAGTTATGTAATACTTCATACATCTGACCTGTTTGTATTATAATTGGCTCTTTTGTCTTGGACTTTGAACTTGATGATGGTTCATCACAAGAAAACATATTGAACAGCAGGACACACCAACTGGCAGTATATAGAAGCCAATTGACCTACTATGCAGGGGTTTTTACTGTAAGAAAAAGGTAGAGTACCCAGAGGGAATCAAAGCATTCCTTCAAAACAGGTGTCCAACGGTGCTAACTGCTGTTCCACCATGGAGGCCCTTTAGTTGCTTCTAGGTCAGTGGCTTTGTAGTCTCAAATTGTCTTTTAATAACACATTCCACTCTAGATCTTATTAAAGTTTCAGCTGGTAACTTGATGACAACTTACAGTGGTATAATGAAGTTAATATTATAGATTATATTAATAAATCCAATTTCAATAAAGGAATATATCTTATAATGTATCTCATCATGTCAGATTTTGTAACTAAGCCTAAATGGTGCCTATAATAATCCGGTTTAAAGCATGAAGCCATATAGCAATTAATTGCTGAATTAAAACAGCCTTTATAAGTAAATCAAGCTGCTTTAAAAACATGTTGTTGAGATTGTGCGGGTAACTTTAAGGATACAATCTCTGACAAATTGTCTTTGAGGCTGGTTACCATGGAAATATGATTAATTTGCTTTCTACTTGTGTCATCGCAAAGGCAAAACAAACAGGATAAAAAACATCATTGGATATTGCTTTATATCACTGGGTTTGTTTCATTATCATCCAGCTGTTCCACAAAACCTAACAGGATGCCTCTATCTCAAGAATAAAAGAAAGAGTACCGCACAACTCAGGGTGTACACAGAACCAACCTGCACTTTATTCTGCCTCTAATTACACTAATGTAAGTTCCTCTGTAGGCTTCACTGCCTCCAAATTGTAGAGCTAAAGAGGACGGGGACAAAGCTAAAGGGTCCATTGTGCTGGATAAATCCTAGGCTTAGACCCCGGTGGAGACTGGACCAGCTGCAATTAGCTTGCTTCCTTTCCTGCTTCATATCTTGCCAAGAGAGGGATTGCTCTGTAAAAGGTGCCTCCCCAGGGTTCCTTTGTCAAAACGAGGCCAGTTGTTCTTTCACTAAAAGTCTTCTGGAATGAAGGAAGGGTTCTCTAACTGTTAGCATCGCACGTTGTGAGCAAATTTGACAAGAGAGTCACAAAAGCTAATGGGTTAGATGAGTGAGGTGACCTAACTATAACAGTAAAGCTGGATATTGATGCACCTACTGAGACTAACTAACTACTTATATGAAGTAATGAAATAAAGGTTAGGCATCTGTAAGGGAAAACCAGTATGTCCTCAGTCTTTTGGCATTTGCTGTTTGAAAAGACTGCAAAGCATAATGAGCTCAGATGAAAGGGATTAGCCACATCGAGACAATTCAGTGTCACAAAGGTTTTCTGTCAAAAATCACCTTTTATGGGATTATTCAGAACCATGTGGTGCTCTTTTGATTACACAAAAGAACTGTTCTATTCGTTTAGAAATAGAAACTGCAGGTATGAATCTTTTTTATAATTTATCTTGTCTGATTCGAATATATAATAGACTACAGGTAGAAAAGCACAGAGGAAACATGTAAAATACTGACAGTTATACTGGGCAAGTTGCAATTTCCAAATATTTTCTTTGACCTTGGTTTCCAATGTTGATTTCCATTTTAAATCAGATTTTTTCCTCCCTTTGTAGGCGTTGTCTTTGGGAGGTGGGCTGTTCACACTTCAATGAGCATTCTCAATAGTCTCTAGCCTAAAGTCGGCCATTTTCCCAGCCCTATGCCCTGTGTGAATGGATACCCTCTCTCCTCATTTACGCCCACCATGAAAGAAAAACCCCATAATAATCCCTCCTTTTGCTCTAATCAGCAGAGCTCAGAGAGATTCTACAGAACCAGGAGGTTCTTGCCTTTGTACTGGCCTTGACCGTCTTGATACCGTTGGTATTTTTTGGTGGGGTCCATCACCCTGGGGCTTTTTAATTTGCTCTCTATTGACTCGTTGTTAATTGGGTTGGGATAGAGATGCATCCAGATTTCAACCTGGAGTTCAATCATGTTAAAGCTTCATTGTGTTGTTTTTTTTTCTTTTTAAAGTGATGCACAGCTTTGTGAGAAAAGGGGAGGGATGGGTAAATCTAGAAGGAAAGACTGTGGAAGAAACAACTTAAGGTTGAAATGTTTGCTTAAAGAATGTCAAACTTTCAGCATTTTTTAAATCAAATTTCTTGCTTTTACTATTGATTAAACTGTGTGAAAGCATCTTTCCATAGAGCTTTGTGGAAGCAATTATACACCTTGATCAAGGCTCTGTTTTGTCACATTCTACCAAACATTTTAGGATGTATTTTATGTGAATATCTTAGTTGGGCTTTAGTTAGGCTATACTTTGTTTTCATAGACCAAAACAGTGTGAGATGTTCAATATTTTAGAAATTGTTTTATAAACTAACCCTGCTGGTCTATCCGAGCACCAGATCGATAGACAGATCGGTCCAGGTGCTGCTGTAAGCTGCAGATGTTGCACCAGTCGGTTGTGGTGAGGAGAAAGTTGAACAAAAAGATCTCTGATACATTCAGGTTTCTTAGCAGGGTGGCTGGGCAATCCCTTGGAGATAGGGTGATGATCTAAGTCATCCAAACAGGCTTGGAGTACGGATGCCCCCAGGATCGTCCCTCAGAAGGTGCTCCTGGCATGTCCAGGTGAAATGAGGCCCAAGGCTCATGGGGTAGGATTCCATTTTTAACCATTAAGTTAAAGGTTTGAACTCCCCTTCTTTCTTTCTCAGTTTTTGTGTCCTTTGTAAGACACTTCAGACATCTTGTTTGCTGCCAGTGGCATTTTGCAGCTCTGATTTGCATAGCATAAAAACTGCTGTACAAGTACAACTTAGTTGTATCATATTATTCTTTGTTCCAAAACCAGATTTTAATGCCCAGGCCTCTGCTCTTACTTTCCTTGCAACAATAAACTAGAGATTCCAAAATTACTTTAGTTCTGGCCCCTACATTAAGACCAAATTGCAATAGGAGACCCTACCAGGAGTCCAAGACCCATACAGCATACTTCCTGCTGTCAGTAGGTACTCACTTTCCAACCACCAAAGGGGGTAAGCTCTGCACCTCCATGTTAACGTTTCCATGTTATGGTTAGCCTAGAGGAGTCCTAGCTTGGAATACCTTGGTACACCTCTGGATTTGCTGGAGAGTGGATCATATCTTGGTTCTCCTCATGAACCTGCTACCTCACATAACTTGAAGTTCAAAAAAGGATAATAAACAGCTATGATAGGTGTCACATAGTCCTAGTTAATACTGTTCATATAAATGAAACAGATCATTGCCAAAATACCCTTGAGACATTTCTTGTATCAACACACTGAAGTGTTTGTTTCTTTTTCCAAAACACCCTTTCTGTAAAGGTTGAGCAAATTCCTCCCCAAGCTCCACTTTAAATTATGTAGGGTCTATTTTAGCATTGAAAATACAGTGTACCCTATTTTATTGTTTATCTAGAAGAATGGACATTAAAAAGTTAGGTGTTCCAGCCCGTTTTCTCTCCAGATACTGTTTGTAAAGTTATTTATAGAAAGTGACCTCATGTATTTATTTGAGCTGTACATATGCAACAACAATTCATTCATTCAACTCAATTATGTTCTTGTGTTTGCTTCAAGTGACTTATACTTACCATGCCTTTCCTTACTCAAGCCTACTTTAACTTCCCTTAGTTTGTTTTAACTTAACTTACCTTATCTTAACCTTAGCTTATCCTACCTTACCTAACTATGTTATCTGACCTCACTTGACTTGACTTGACTTGACTTGACTTGACTT
>JAUZNJ010042883.1:0-10517 GCA_034780135.1 Jordanella pulchra | reverse complement strand
ACCTTAGCTTATCCTACCTTACCTAACTATGTTATCTGACCTCACTTGACTTGACTTGACTTGACTTGACTTGACTTCACTTCACTTCACTTCACTTCACTTCACTTCACTTTACTTCACCCTACACTTTATCTCAGGCTCACACAAACCAAGGGGTGACAGTCAAAAATTGAACATATTTGTTTCCAGATTGCTGGAGAAAATTATCTTCCTGACAAAAATTACTCCTTCATAGGGAGAATATGAACCTGTTTTTCTGTTTTTCCTTTGATTATTCTGGGATGAATTGGTTTATATTTAATTACTGTTTACTTGCACTTGCTTTAACCTGAGCACTGGTAAACATGTTCCATTCCTTTGCCCTAACACGTTGTAAATGAATAAATTAAACTGAGTGGTATGTCTTTGTATCTACGACTAGTGTGTTTTCTGTTGTAAAGAGCGTTGTCTGCCTTGGACAGTCTTTGTCTCAACATTACTGGGTTAACAGGTTTGGGCTTCAGGGGTATAACTGTAACAAATAGAGTATCCTGTTAAGAGCATCAGGGTGTTTAAGTGTGTAATCATTTGTTGCCTCTCATCCCTGTAGACCAAGCAGCCAGATGGAGGAAAGTCAGGCTGGAACACTCATGAAATCCCAGCAATTTGAGAGTAAACCCCAAGGAATCTCATTAAAGCAGCTCCACACGTCAATGATGCAGCCCAGCTCTGCTGTTTTTCTTACTGAGTAGGAGTCGACCATGACGGATTAACTGGATAATAGTATTGGTTTCACATCAGCACAGGAGCAGGAAGACCACAGTGGATAGACAAGGATAGCCTCTCTCTTCCTTATGTCTCCTGCTTCTTGACTAAGTAATTATTCCTTAAGCCCACCTACCCAGGCAAACAAAAATAAAATTGATTTCCCATTATGTGAAGCATTGCTCCTGCTGTGGAGGTCCTGTGAGTGTGACCAGGCAAACATGTCTAACCTGCAAGTCCTTGGCTGGTGTGCCGCTGCCAACACTTATTGTATGGTGGAGCCCTCTAAACAAAACACTGATCTAACACCATTTTTCCATAGAAGAGTTGTTAAAAAGAGTAAAAGCTAAGTTTTCACATTAAGACACAGCTAAATTCATGTAAAGCAATGCAAGTTTACATATATGGCACTTTGCAGTAGGAATACAACTCAGTGCAGTACATGAAAACAACAACAAAAAAATAAAAATACGCACACTGAGACAAATACTGCAGTGGCATAGTAGAAGAGAGAAAAATAAAACTAAGTCTTAAAGAAATTAAAATAATTAAAGTGATAAAATGATAACAAAAAAATGAATAATAAAGTAATAATTGAAGAAGACTTTGTGCTCTTGCTACTTAGCTGTATCCCTAACTAGAGAACATCCCCTACATCTTTGACTACATCTGGTTCTTACTAAATGCAGGAATACATCAAAACAGGATGATGCTGGAATAATATTGTTGTTTGTTGTTCCTAGATTGCTCAGTAAATTAATGCACATCCACGTTTATGTTATTAGGAAGCATGTTAGAAAAGAAGGAACAAGTCTTACAAGAATTTTTCAATGTTTCTAAGAAAGGGGCAGATAATAAAACTCTCTTAATATGCTGCTTTTAATTGGTTTGCAGTGTGTATGTGGTGAACAGGAACACAACAAACACACCTTGACGGACTGACCTTTACTCACTTATAAAGTCATATTTCAATGAAACATTTAGCAGATGTATGACTGAAGCTATCACCTTAATGTCAAAATGATAATCTAAATATAAATGTAAAGAGAAAATAAGTATGTTCCAGAGGATATCATTAGATTTTTTTTAGTTTTCTGTGTTGAATAAAGGGGGCCATAACAGGGGCCAGGACCAATTCTACAGGGGCACCGGCCCCTGTTGGCCCCGCTCTAGAACCGCCCATGGTTAAAACACATTTTTGCAGCTGTCCCTCACCTTAACTACTATCTTTAAATTATCTATGCCAGTTTGTTTTGGCCCATACTGGCCATACAGCTTTTAAGTTAGAAGCTTAAAATCTGTTGATTCAGGTTGTTTAACTTTTTATACAGACAATGTGGATGCTATCAACAAAGGACTCATTAAAAATAGAACTTTTTTACCTGGATTTTCTTTATTTCTCCCTAAAGGATTGATGTTGTGTGGCTGTTGTCTTCCAGGTGCAAGGAGGGTCTAAATGAGTATGTGCTGTAGGATTCTCATGAGTCTTATCGAATGCTTATTGTTTAAATTAACCATGTATGCAGTTTTCCCCACTGTACCCTAGAAACAAGGGACCAGTATATGTTTCTGAGGTAATTGGATTTATTGGCTGCCTTGCGCTATGTGGGTTGGAAATATTTTTGTGGAATTTAAACAAGCTAGTTAATGGTAGAGTATAGAGTGGCACATCTAGTCTTAATAAATGACTTCTGTGTGTATCACTAGTGTTCTTATGAAAGATAAAAGGAATTAAGTTGCACAAAGTATAAAATAATCGTTCCTAAATTGTCTTATGATATAAGAGCTGTTATAATGATTTTTTTTTTATTAATTTTTTTTTACCGTGGAAATAATTGTGTGCTGTTACAGATCCAGCATCCATCCTACTTCACAGCTGCTATGGCCACCTAAGCAGGTGCCAACCACAGCAGGCAAACTTGCCCAGAGCCTCGAGTGGCTGGAACTCATTAGAAAAGGCTGACCGTGTTTTGGTGCTGTCATAGCTTGTTCTTCCTGAGACCCAATGTGAATCATTCCTTGGGGCGGAGAGAGGTTAATCAGCAGGGCGAAAACAATGAGCTGGGGTCCTGCAGGTGGGGAGGGAGGGAGGCGGAGGAGGAGAAGGAAGGAGATGATAGGTGGTGTCCGAGAGAGTGCGAAGGACGGCGTGGTGGGTCGACTGCGAAATGAGGGGGAGTGCGTGGAAAAACACAAGGACATCCAGGATGCGGCACCTTTCTGTGCATGTAGCAGATTTTTGAGATGCATACAAAGTCACGGTCCACCGGTAGTGTTGAATTGTAAAACCTTACACGTCTGTTACCTGTGAAAGGTGCTGTGTTATTGGAAGACTACAGTATTCTGCCTGGAACCCAGATCCTTCTGTTCACTTTCATCTCACCCGTTGCTTTGCAGAGTTGTCTTCATGTGACAGAGTGCATCTGTTCACAAAACCAGAATCCTTAATGTTGCTGATGGCAAAGCTAGGAAAGCATGAAGGAAAAAAAGTCAGCCATATTTACAGGGAGGGATTTTATAGAGTGGAGATAGTAAAACATAAATTGAAAACAAATGATGCAAGAACAGCCACAATGTTTTGCAAATATTTAATTTCCCATTGTTACATTTATATAACTTAGAGGTACAAATCGCAATGAATTTCATTGCCTTTTTACATGAAAAAGTCAAAGTAGTTCACAGTTATGAAAATATACTTGTTTTTTATATATTTGCGGTAAAAGTCTTTTGGGGCGTATCTCTACTAGCTTTTAGCTGGGTCAGCTGGAACAATGTATACATCAATTTAATTCTCCCTTAAATCGTACATTTTTAACTGGATTTCAGTTAAACGGTGGCCATTTTAACTCCTCAATAGCTTTTGATCTACACACTGCATTGTAGCATTGACTGTATGCTTAGGATCATCACAGGTTTCAGTTTTTTGCAGAAACTGTCCATTTTTCTGTCACTTCTAATTGGCTTAATCCATCTTCCATCTTCAGATTATGGCTCCTTCCAGATTAAGCTGAACTGAGTGCATACTACAAGCTTCTTTATCGGTTAGGGGTCCCATCATGACTAAGTGGCCGTGAAACTGGCTGTATTTGAGATCAGCTCCTTGTTTGGATTTGTTTGAAGCTGCCCCACGCAACGTCTCTGCCGTGGTACCCCCGTAAGCACAAACAGCTGCACACTGGTGTGTGCATCAGGATCAAAACAATTTCTTAGATATACTAGAACAATGTGCTAGAATAAATGAAATATGCTTTACTGTCACCTTAAATAGTCTTTATTATCTCAGCTAAGCGCATCGCATTTGTTTTAACAGATTTCTCACTCAGAACGCTTTATAAAAACTTTGAGGCAGCAAATCAGTGTAGCATTGTCCAAATTTACACCATCCAAATGCAATATATATTACATATTCGATATATATATCCATTTATTCTAACACATTGTTCTGGTATATCTAAGAAATTGTTTTAATCCTGATGCTAACTGCTAACAACCTCAGTTAGAAAGCAGAGCTCTCTGCAGCATAGCTCTAAATCGGGGTTAGCATCTCCTAGCAGCAGTTGCAGAAACACAAGCATCTTCAGCCAACTATTCCCTCTTCCGCTGTTTGATCCTCCTCATCTTCACTACCACTATTTATTTTTAGATGTCATCATTTTTAGTGCATTCAGGTTTGATAATAATAATAGTTTTATATATATATATATATATATATATTTGCATGACTATGTATGTTATGGATCATTTTTAGCTTCTCTGTAACCTATTCAATACTCATAGGAGGTTCCATCTTTAAAACATTGGATGCAGATATAAAATATATTGGAGAGTGAATAGCTTTCACAGTTGGATGCATGCATTATGGCCCATTCTACCCACTAATGGCTCATGCCCAGTGTCGGTTGACGGCCGGTCCAGCTGTAAAGCTCTCTGTGGTTGGCCTTTTATGAGGCGCCTCTGGCCGCCGGCCCGTGGCAGCCTCGCCGCACCGCCCCAGCACAGCCACTTATACCGAGCAAAATTACCAGCAAACCGAGTTATGAAAAAGAATGATTCATTCGAGGCAGCACAGACTGATCCACGTAGAGCTGCTTTGTTTTCATGGCTGCTGGGTGGATCATTTATTTTCAGTAGATAATGTCAGTGGAGGAAATAACCGATAGATCAAATACCAACACATTTCACTCACACTCCCCCCTCAAGGATCCTACAAACATGTTAATATTACCCAGCTACCTGTCTGCAGTCCTCTGTTTTCACCTGCTGCTGCTGCTGGACACATTCATTAACTGATATCTGGACATGTTTTCTTGTTAACATGCAAACGTCTTAGTCATTAATGCCTTAGTTATCAGCCTGAGCCATATGCTGTGTAGGTGGCAGCAAACAGTCCAGACAGATCCTCTGGCAGCTCTCTGCAGCCCCCTGACATTTTCCTCTTAGTTTAACAGCAAAACACGGGTTTAGTCATGTTCTTCTGTGTTTGATAACACCCTGTCCGTGCTTCTCTGTTTTTGTGTGGACTTGCAAATAAACACAACTGCACAGAGGTGCAGATTTTTGATGACTGGTTATAAAAAGCTTGGATCTACCATTATCTATTCAAGTTCATTCTGACTATACATAAGAAAAAATATGACTTTGAAGCTTTTTGGGAAAATTACAAAGCTGAACTCAACAGTAACATAATAGTAAAATAAAAATAATGTTTATATAAGACAGCCTGGAATTATACTGCTGCTTTTTATTCACCACTTAAAAATCTAAAATATCAGTAAAATCATTCAAGTTTTTAAACAATTGATCTAGAAATAAAATCCAACTAAATAGATTGTATTTTAATTAATAAATTTATTTTCTCACTTGACAGTGTAATGTACACCATAATAAATGGTAATAAAGAAAAACAGAATAATAATGAAAAAGGAAAAAACAAAACTCTCATTTCCTTTTTTTTTCTTTTGCCAAGGTTAATCCACCCGTTCACTTATTAATACTATACAGGAGTCCTAAAGCAGCATTTTTGTTTGCAGTTGATCAATAATTATCTATATCAGAATCAGAAACAAACTTGCAGCATAGAAAAAAACAGCTAATTAAACTGAATTTCATTACTAATTTGAAACTATGATAACATCACAATGTGCAGGTTTTTATCTGTTTCTGGCTTCATATATCGGACGTAATTTGTTAGACTGAGCCTAAAATTTCTGAAGAATCATCTCAAATCCACGATACTTCCAAAGCTCTGAAAGGTATTTGTTTATTTTTGTTAAGATTGTTGATGCTTCTGTTTAAAAACCCTTTGAAGAAGCTAAAGTAGTTTTAGATTTTTTTACTTGACTTAAAATGTGAAAGTGCAGTAAGTACTTGTTTCAGATATAATTAAACTATAATAGTAAACATAATATAAGTAATAAAATGCTATTAAGGATGGAAACCTAGAAGCCTGTACCGAACTAACCCATAAGGAACATTTTTCCAAAGTGCTATATTAAAACATAGTATATGAAGATATAAATGTTTCATCATTTGAGATACACCAGGCTACCTGTTTTACCTGCAAATGTGCCTTTTAAAAATAAACACTGGTGGTGGGACTCAATTCAAATTTTCAGTTGAGTTACTTACAAATCTGTAATTAATTAATCATAATTAATCTCACTTTAATCAAAAACCATCTAAGGAACAAAATTAAACACCTTTTTAAGTCAAACACACTATTGAATACAATAAATACATATTATACTGTGAAGACTTTTTTTTATTTAACTTCATGTATGTAGATTTTAAGAGGATTTAGCTTTCTGTGGTGTTGTAGAGAAATAAATTACATTTCTTTTCCTTGTGGGTGTGGTTGCTCTTTGCCTGGTTTCCCTCAACAACAGCTTTTAATTTAAGAAAACAATTACCTAACTTTGTGTAATCCCACAACTCTGCCCAGTGCTGGTAATGCTGTCAGCTGGATTTTTAGATGTGCCAATAAAAACAGCAAGACTTTGTGACAGAAGGTTTGAAACAGAAAACCAGAAATGACCAAAGTGCTTGATGCATCTCCAGTTACAATGATTTGAAGCATTCAATTCTTGATCTCAGGCTTCAGATAATCAATCCATTTATTAATAACCCATCATGATCCCCAGGATTTTGGGCACAGTTTGTGTTTCTTGCCTTGTTGTTTAATTGTGTTTGTTACCTTCGACAAGGAGCTTATATTTTTATCGGCATTAGTTAGTTTGTATGTTTGTTTTTTTTCAGAATAACTTGAAAAGTGTTGGGCAGATTTTGCTTAAATGTTCACAGTATTAGAACCATTGAGAAATGATTACATTTTGGTCCGGTGTGAAGGTGGTTTCACAATATGTTGGGGGAATGAGCTGCTTGGTGGAGGTCTGCGGTCTCCGAGTGCTTTTCCAGCCTTTTTTATTAATGTTTATTCCCTTGGGTTTGGTCTTGTGATCTGTTCTCTGCATATTTCTGTTTATTCTCATAGTTTACTGTTAATATTTTCTTCTTGAATTGTAATCTTTCTTTGTGACTGGTTAATTTACCTCTAGGTTTATTTTTTCCCTCCCTCTGTATCGCTCTCCCCCACCACCATCCCATTACCCTCTGATTAGCTCATTTGCATCCAGTACCATTCTTCACCATTTCATCTGTATATAAGTTCACCTGTTTTTGTTGTTCATTGCTGGTTCCTTCTGTTATGCTTCCAGTGTACGATGTCCTGTTTTCCTTAAAGGACAACTCATCCTCCTATATTTAAAATAATACCCCTTACAGAGGTAGTACCAAGCGGACGAGGGAACCTTCATGGTATTATCTAAATTTACAGCTGTCAGTGAGATGAAGGATTTATCTTCACTGTCTTGATTAGAGACAGGAAACACTGGAAAAGAGACTTTGATGGTTTGGGCCCAAGACTCCAGAGGCATCCACCTATAAAATGGGGACAGCTTCCAGGTGGTAGGTTGATGTTAGCCTTTTAGATGATAGGTTTTATACCGATTAGAATAAACTGTACAAACTATGGTCTGTATCTAGACTCTCTCCAACTCAAGAGGGAGGCATGAGGGAAACAGCTTCTTTTATGCATCAGTTGCAAAGCAAGTCACATTATTCTTCCTGGGTAATGCAGATCCACCATGGATGCTTATTGAAAATCAGACTGGTGCCAAACAGACAGTTTTAGACACAAAAGCAGCAAAATATTAGAAAATTATCTGAGCATTTATGTAGCACTTACAAAATATTAATGTGTAAAGTTTATAGGCAAAAGGGAAACCGAGGTTTTGGGGTGGGTTGTCCTTTAAGCTCTCTGTGAACTTTTAAGTGATTCTTTTTTTTTTTTTTTTTGCTAAATCCACTGCCTTGCTGAAGCATAGCCACTGTCTGTAATTTCATCCTTTTCCTAGTTTACAAAATATGCAAGAATTATTCATTCAAACCCAGAATAAATTACTTGCATATCTATTTTTACATCTTTGTCTCAGTCAAACCTAAACACAAGCCCACATGATAATTGAACAAAAGTTTTTTTTTCTTATTGACATTTCTTTTCTCCTGAACTCTTTGAAAAAATAACTGAGCTGACCCAGATAGACACATTAGAACAAAGTACTCTGGGCTGGATGCAATTACCTTTTAATGGGGAAACTGGAAAAGCAGTCAAAGTTTAAAGAAGTAAAACTAAAGCAAATAACTGGTAGTGTCACACTAACAGAGAGGTTGATGGGTTCACAGACTGGTGTAAAACCAGCTTCCACAGTGACTAAACTTTAAGGCATTGGATGATAATGATCTGTCTGCTACTATCCTACAAATTGTATCTGCATGTTGAAAAAGTGAGAGCTTGTCAGGCCGGCTGTTTGTTGCTTCTTGAGGAACAGACAGCCATGTTCTCAGAGCTTCCATATTTGGGCCAGACTGGAAATGAGACATCCAAATGAGCCCTCAGAGGCCATTTTTCCCAGGCTGTATTTACAGCATGTTGTAGCGGAGGAGCGTTGTCCAGAAGGCAGCTTCTGTCATCCGTCCTAATGTTTCTCTGCTCCGCAGCCCCACTCATAAATCCTTCACTTCAACAAGATACTATCATAAAGGTACTAAATCTGTGTACAGTGGCAGTTCAACTTGTTGAACAGCGTTCTGGAATCTAAATGACAACCCAGCCCCATGATTTCCCATGGTTGCCTCATTAGGTTGTATATTTATCAGCTTGGCTATGTCTGTGTTTTGATTTCATAAAATATAAATGGGGCTTAGCTAACATGGGAATTCATCATTAATAACGGAGTAATTCCTTTAAGGTATGTGTGAAAAGAAAAACAGATGGAGCTTATAAAGTCAAGCATTTATGCTGAGAACAATTTTCCCTTTAATTTGTCAAAATTTGGCTCTAAGCTCATGAACTGTTTTGTCTTTGATGGGACTTTTCCAAAGTGTGAGAGCAGACGCTGCTTGTTTTTTTTTGTTTGTTTTTTTGTTCCATCTCCTGGTCTGTAGGGGGCAGCAGCTGACTCATTCACCATTAAAAGAGAGGTAGCATCAAGCATCACCTGCAGGGGCTCGATGGACTTAACCACAGCCAGCTTTCAGATAAAGAGGACAGGCTGCTTGTGCAGGCTGCTTGGGATGAGGCCAGATTTGCACGCTGTGAGAAAGTCCTGCGGCCCCTTCCCTCACATTTCACCAGCTCTACATTTGTTCGAGCTCCTCTCTACTTCCCTTACCATCTGTGGTCTTAATGAAGCTGTCACAAAGCTGTCATTCATTCATGAGTGGCTACGCCTCACAGTGTGATCGCTAACATTTCGGCCGACAGGGAAGCAGTGAAGCCTTGAGCTGAAACATCAAGTTCCAGAACTGCTGCCGTGAGGACTTTTAGCTTATCCAACAACGTCTCTCATTTTTACCTGCAACAAAGTTAAAAAGTGAAGGAAGGGGAAAGCTTTTTCTCTTTCTGTTATAAAAAAAGCACATTTGCAGAACCGATAATGACTAATCACAGCATACCCTGCAAAGAGCAGACGGTAAGTCGTGAAGAACAAAAGGGAAAGTCTTGCTGTTGGAGGCGGAGGAGTCATGGCAACGGCCGACCACTGGGAGGCTGCAGAACGACAGAAGGGATTCTGGTTCTTGTTCACATGGAGTCGCACATGGCTGCAACGAAACCAAAGCCACATGGATCTGTATGAATCCACACCCTCTTGTTTGTTAACTATCAATGTCTTTTGTTCAGCAAACAGTGGGTTACCCACGCTCAGAGATGGTGACGCACAAAGGATCTCTGCACAATGCAATATGGTCACTGAGGAGAGAGGAGCTAATCCAAAATAATTTAAATAAAATGTCAAGAGCTGAGAAAACTTTTGCCCACCACAGTAAGAGCTGCTGCTATTCTCCTGCAGTTTCTGAGTCTTTAGATTTCAGAAAACGGTAGACGTCAACAAGTCAGATATGATTATGAGTGAAATCTGAATGTTGGAGAGAAAGTGAATTAAAAATAATTCTAACTGATTACAAAAGTTTGTTTTCAGTGTATTTTACTTTATTAAAACAAAGCTATAACTTGACAGATGTCAGTTTCTCCTTCTACAACAGAAAAGGACAAAGAAAACCATCCGTCCATCCATCCACCCATCCGTCCGTCCATCCACCCATCCGTCCATCCATCCACCCATCCGTCCATCCGTCCATCCACCCATCCGTCCATCCATCCACCCATCCGTCCATCCGTCCATCCATCCACCCATCCGTCCCTCCATCCACCCAGC